>WQNJ02000202.1:0-155548 GCA_016584745.2 Phylloscopus trochilus trochilus
CCCATTCCCAGTATTCCAGGTGTTCCTAGCCCTCATTCCCAGCATACTCATCTCCCATTCCCAGTATTCCCAGCATTCCCAACCCCCATTTTCCCAGTATTCCCAGCCCCCATTCCTGGGATTCCCACCCCCCATTCCCATTATTCCAGCATTCCCAGCCCCCATTCCCAGCCCCCATTCCCAATATTCCTGGTATTCCCGGCATTCCCAGCCCCCACTCCCATTATTCCCAGCATTCCCAGCCCCCATTTCTGGTATTCCCAGCATTCCCATCCCCCATTGTCCCGGCATTCCCGGGATATCCCGACGGATCCCTGGGCTCAGCCCGGACTCACCTCCCCGTCCGGGCCGATGGCCGGAGCCTGTCCCTCGGCGTTCTCCGCCTTCTGCGGGGGCAGCGGCAGCAGCAGGAGGAGGAGGAAGAAAAAGTAGGGAAAAAAGAAAGAAGAAGAGGAAGAGGAAGAGGAAGAGGAAGAGGAAGAGGAAGAGGAAGAGGAAGAGGAAGAGGAAGAGGAAGAGGAAGAGGAAGAGGAAGAGGAAGAGGAAGAGGAAGAGGAAGAGGAAGAGGAAGAGGAAGAGGAAGAAAAAAGGAGAAAGGAGAGGGAAGGGAAGAGGAAAGAGGAAAGGAAAGAAAAAAAGGAAAAAAGGGAAAAAGAAAGGGAAGAGGGAAGAGGGAAGAGGGAAGAGGGAAGAGGGAAGAGGGAAGAGGGAAGAGGGAAGAGGGAAGAGGGAAGAGGGAAGAGGGAAGAGGGAAGAGGGAAGAGGGAAGAGGGAAGAGGGAAGAGGGAAGAGGGAAGAGGGAAGAGGGAAGAGGGAAGAGGGAAGGAAAGGAAAGGAAAGGAAAGGAAAGGAAAGGAAAGGAAAGGAAAGGAAAGGAAAGGAAAGGAAAGGAAAGGAAAGGAAAGGAAAGGAAAGGAAAGGAAAGGAAAGGAAAGGAAAGGAAAGGAAAGGAGAAAAAAAAAGAGGAAATAGAGAAAAGGAAGAAAAAGGAAAGAAGAAAAGAAGAAAAATAAGAAAAGGAAGAGAAAGCAAAGGAAGAAGGAAAAGAAAAAAGAAAGTAGAAGAAGAAAGAAGGAAAAAGAAAAACAAAAGGAAAAAGAAAAAAAGGAAGAGGAAAAAGGAAGAAAGAAGAAAAGGGGGAAAAGAAAGAAAAGGAAGAAGAAAAAGAGCAAGAAGAAAAGGAAAAAGAAGGAAAGGAAGGGGGAAAAGAGAAAGAAGGAAAGGAAGGGGAAAAAGAAGAAAAAAAGAAAATGAAGAGAAAAAGAGAAAGGGAAGAGGAAGGGAAAGAAAGGGAAAAAGAGAAAGAAAAGGAGGAAGAGAAAAAGAAGAAAAGGAAGCGGAAAAGGAAAAAGAAGAAAATGAAGAGGAAAAAGAAGAAAAGGAAGAGGAAAAAGAGAAGAAAATGAAAAAGAAAAAGAAAAGGAGGAAAGGACAGGACGGAGAAGAAAAAAGGGAAACAGATGCAAGACAGGAAGGAAGAAAAGGAGAAGAAAAAGAGCCAAGAGAGGAAGGGGAAGCCAGAGAGCAAGGGAGGAGGAGGAGGAGGAGGAGGAGGAGGAGGAGGAGGAGGAGGAGGAGGAGGAGGAGGAGGAGGAAGCAGAGGGGAGTCAGCCTGGCCAGCCCAGCCCTGACCCACCCCCGACCCTCCCACAGCTCCTCCTCCTCCTCCCTCTCCACCTTCTTCTTCTTCTTCTTCTTCTTCTCCTTGGCCACCTGGGCCGCCTTGTGCTGCCGCACCAGCTCCGTCAGGTTGGCCACGTACTCGTCGGTCTGCTGCAGCAGGTAGGCCAGGCGCTTGTCCTTCTTCTGGTCGATCAGCTTGCGGTAACCCTCCTCATCCTCGGCCTGCCCGGGGTGGGGAACAGATCTGGGGTCAGCCCAGGGGCTCCTGACCATCCTCATCCTCATCCTCATCCTCATCCTCACCCTCACCCTGCCCCGGGGTGGGGAACAGATTTGGGATCAGCCCAGGAGCCCCTGATCATCCTCATCCTCATCCTCACCCTGCCCCGGGGTGGGGAACAGATTTGGGATCAGCCCAGGGGCTCCTCCTCCTGCCCGAGGGTGGGGAAACAAATTTGGGATCAGCCCAGGGGCTGCTCCTCCTGCCCCAGGGTGGGGAACAGATTTGGGATCAGCCCAGGGGCTGCTCCTTATCCTTGGCCTGCCCCGGGGTGGGGACACAGATTTGGGGTCAGCCCTGGGGCCCCTGATCATCCTCATCCTCGGCCTGCCCGGGGTGGGGAACAGATTTGGGATCAGCCCAGGGGCCCCTCACCCTGCCCCAGGGTGGGGAACAGATTTGGGGTCAGCCCAGGAGCCCCTGATCATCCTCATCCTCATCCTCACGCTGCCCCAGGGTGGGGAACAGATTTGGGTCAGCCAGGGGCCCCTCCTCATCCTCAGCCTGCCCCGGGGGTGGGAAACAGATTTGGGGTCAGCCCAGGGGCTGCTCCTCCTGCCCTGGGGTGGGGAACAGATTTGGGATCAGCCCAGGGGCTCCTCCTCATCCTCACCCTGCCCCAGGGTGGGGAACAAATTTGGGGTCAGCCCAGGGGCTCCTGACCATCCTCATCCTCCTCCTGCCCCGGGGTGGGGAAAGAGATTTGGGATCACGCCAGGGGCTCCTCAGCCTGCCCCAGGGGTGGGGAACAGATTTGGGATCAGCCCAGGGGCTCCTCCTCCTGCCCCAGGGTGGGGAAACAGATTTGGGGTCAGCCCAGGAGCCCCTGATCATCCTCATCCTCACCCTCACCCTGCCCCGAGGTGGGGAACAGATTTGGGGTCAGCCCAGGGGCTCCTACTCCTGCCCCAGGGTGGGGAAAACAAATTTGGGATCAGCCCAGGGGCTGCTCCTCATCTTTGGCCTGCCCCAGGGGTGGGGAAACAAATTTGGGGTCAGCCCAGGGGATCCTGATCATTCTCATCCTCCTCCTGCTCCAGGGTGGGGAAACAAATTTGGGGTCAGCCCAGGAGCTGCTCCTTCTGCCCCTGGGTGGGGAACAGATTTGGGATCAGCCCAGGGGCTCATCCGTGTCCTCGGTGAGGATGAAGATGGTTCTGGATGCGACCAGGATGAGCCAGCGGAAATTCGGGGGGGGGTTTGGGGGGGAATTAGGGAAAAAATGGCAGAAAAATCGGGGGTTTTGAGGGGGAGTTAGATAAGAATTCTGAAAAAAATCTGGATTTTTATGGGGGAGCTCTGCTAAAAAATCACAGAAAAATTGGGGTTTTTTGGGGGGAATTAGGGGAAAAAATTGCAGAAAAATCTGGATTTTTACGGGGGAGTTCTGGGAAAAATCCCAGAAAAAATCGGGGGGTTTGGGGGGGTGTCCTGGGTTGTAGAGCCAGGGGTGTGCATTCTATTCCATCGGTTAAAAGCAGTTAGGAAAATGATTTTTCTTTATCTCTTGTAACTCTGGGGGGAGGGGGGCGGGGGCCTTCTGATAAGGGGGCAGCTGATAAAACCAGGTGGGGCAGGGTTTGTGATCTCTTTCATCACCTGTCCTCCCTCCAGGGCAATTATTTTCCGCTAATGGGGCATTAAGGGTTATCTCTTGTTAATGGGTCATGAAGGATTATCTTATGCTAATGACTATCTCCTGCTGATGGATCATTAAGGGTTATCTGCTGCTAATGGGTCATTAAGGGTTATCTTATGCTAATGATTATCTCCTGCCGATGGATCATTAAGAATTATCTGCTGCTAATGGGCCATTAAGGATTATCTCATGCTAATGGGTCATTAAAGGTTATCTCCTGATAATGATTATCTCCAGGTAATGGGTCATTAAGGATTATAACCTGCTAATGGGTCATTAAGGATTATCTTACGCTAATGATTATCGCCTGCTGATGGATCATTAAGGATTATCTTCTGCTAATGGGCCATTAAGGGTTATCTCCTGCTAATGATTATCTCCAGGTAATGGGTCATTAAGGATTATCTGCTGCTAATGGGCCATTAAGGGTTATCTGCTGCTAATGGTTCATTAAGGATTATCTCCTGCTAATGGGTCATTAAGGATTATCTGCTGCTAATGGGCCATTAAGGGTTATCTCCTGATAATGGGTCATTAAGGATTATCTCCTGCTAATGGGTCATTAAGGGTTATCTCCTGCTAATGGGTCATTAAGGATTATCTGCTGCTAATGGGTCATTAAGGATTATCTGCTGCTAATGGGTCATTAAGGGTTATCTGCTGCTAATGGGCCATTAAGGCTGACCAATGACAGGACACATTCCATCATCCCATTGGGAGATGCTCCACCCAGTGGGAGGAGCCAACCATTCCCACCTGGATAAAAACTGAGATGCAGGAACACCAGGGATCTGGTTCCACTGGATTCCCCGGAGGGAGATCTGACTCCTCTCACCATCCCTGGACCCTCCTCACCATCCCTGGACCCCTTCTCACCATCCCTGGACCCCTTCTCACCATCCCTGGACACCTTCTCCCCATCCTTGGACCTGCCTCACCATCCCTGGACCTGCCTCACCATCCCTGGACCTGCCTCACCATCCCTGGACCCCTTCTCACCATCACTGGAACCTTCTCACCACCCCTGGACCCTTCTCACCACCACTGGACCCTTCTCACCACCACTGGACCCTTCTCACCATCCCTGGACCCTTCTCACCACCACTGGACCCCTTCTCACCATCACTGGACCCCTTCTCACCATCACTGGACCCTTCTCACCACCCCTGGACCCTTCTCACCACCACTGGAACCTTCTCACCATCCCTGGACCCTTCTCACCACCACTGGAACCTTCTCACCATCCTTGGACCCCTTCTCACCATCCCTGGGCCCTCCTGACCATCCCTGGACCCTTCTCACCATCCCTGGACCCTTCCCACCATCCCTGGACCCTTCTCACCATCCCTGGACCCCTTCTCACCATCCCTGGACCCTCCTCACCATTCCTGGACCTTCTCACCATCCCTGGACCCTTCTCACCATCCCTGGACCCATCTCACCATCCCTGGACCCATCTCACCATCCCTGGACCCATCTCACCATCCCTGGACCCCTTCTCACCATCACCAGACCCATTTTTTTCTCTCAGGATCATCTCTGCTCCAGCAGAACCACATCTGCCACTCCAGGAGGACTCACTTTAGGACTGCTCCCAACACCCTGACCAACAGGGTGTCAGGTTGTAGCTCTGACTCTGTCGGGGCTCTCCAAAATTGTTTGTTTGGTTGACTGTTTTGTTTTTTTTTTTTTTTGGTCTCTGTTACAATTGTATTGTTAACATTCCTAGCAAAGAACCGTTATTCCCATTCCAGAACCTTTTGTCTGAAAGCCCCTTCATTGCAAAATTACAATTTGGAGGGGGGGTGAGGTGTTTTACATTCTCCATTCCGAGGGATATACTGTGGGGGCTTAGGCTGGAAATCCTGAATTCTGGATTCTGGGGGAGGAACAATCAAATCCTTTGTGGTTTAGGCTGGAAATCCTGAATTCTGGATTTCGGGGGAGGAACAATCAAACCCTGGGGGGGGCTTAGGCTGGAAATCCTGAATTCTGGATTTTGGGGGAGGAACAATCAAATCCTGTGGGGGGCTTAGGCTGAAAATCCTGAATTCTGGATTTTGGGGGAGGAACAATCCAATCCCATCCTTCCAAACCAAGACAAGACCACACACAGAAGAGGGAACTGGGATAAAGGCATCACAAAGTCACCACCACCACCACCACCGCTCACCATCAGCCGGCGCATCCGCTCCTTCTCGATGCGCTCGTTCTCCTTCTTCTGCTCGCGCTCGGTGTTGGCGTGGTAGGTGGCCACCGCCTTGGTCAGCTTCTGGATCTTCCCGCTGACGCTGCGGTGGTACTCCTTGAAGTCCTTGGCGTGCTGCAGGATGCTGTTGAGGTATTCCTGGGGGAAGGGAACCATCACAGGGTTCTCAGAGTGAGGAATGGATTTCATGTTTGTGGAGGGTGGGGTCCTACAGAAATTGGGGATGTGTGAGCAACCCAGCCCATCTGGATGGAAAAATTCCTGTGGGAGGGGAACCATCGCAGAGTGTGGGGATTTCATGGGTGTGGAGGGTGGGTTCCTCCAGAAATGGGGGACGTGTGAGCAATCCAGCCAATATGGATGGAAAAACTCCTGTGGGAATGGAACCATCACAGGGTTCTTAAGAGTGAGGAATGGATTTCATGGGTGTGGAGGGTGAGTTCCTCCAGAAATTGGGTGAAGTGTGAGCAACCCAGCCAATCTGGATGGAAAAGGTCTGGAACCATTCCTGTGGGAATGGAACCATCACAGGGCTCAGAGTGAGGGGATTTCATGGTTCCTCCAGAAATGGAGAAGTGTGAGCAGCCCATCCCATCTGGGTGGAAAAATTCCGCTGGGAAGGGAACCATCACAGGGTTCTTAGAGTGAGGAATGGATTTCATGGCTGTGGAGGATGAATTCCTCCAGAAATGGGGATGCGTGAGCAATCCAGCCAATCTGGATGGAAAAATTTCTGTGGGAACAGAACCCAGGGCTGAGAGTGAGGGGGTTTCATGGGTGTGGGGAGTGGGTTCCTCCAGAAATGGGGGAATGTGAGCAACCCAAGCCATCTGGAACCATTCCTTTGGGAATGGAACCATCACAGGACTCAGAGTGAGGGGATTTCATGGTTCCTCCAGAAACAGGGACGTGTGAGCAACCCAGGCCATTTGGATGGAAAAGGTCTGGAACTATTCCTGTGGGAAAAGAACCATCACAGGGCTCAGGGTGAGGGGATTTCATGGTTCCTCCAAAAATTGGGGAGTGTGAGCAACCCAGCCCATCTGGGTGGAAAAATTCCTGTGGGAACAGGACACAGGGCTGAGAGTGAGGGCAGCAGAACCATCACAGGGCTCAGAATGAGGTGATTTCACAGGTGTGGAAGATGAGTTCCTCCAGAAATTTGGAAATGTGAGCAAACCCAGCCCATCTGGATGGAAAACTCCTGGAACCCTTCCAGGGCAGCGAAGCCACGCTTCCAAGCAGGAACCCCCCCAACCCCTGCCCTGACCTGGTGCTTCTGCCGGCGCTTCCTCTCCTGCTCGATCTTCTGCTGCTTCTCCAGCTTCTCGGTGATGCGGGCCTCGCGCAGCGACTGCCGCTTGCTGCGCTTGTAGGCCTTGGCGTTGAGCGCCGTCTCCAGCGCCGTGTCGCGCCGCATGCACACCACCACCTCCTGCCGCAGCTGCCGCCCGGGAAAACACAGCCGGGGATGGGGAGGGAGGGTCAAAAATCCTGGGGGGGCTTGGGGTGGGAATCCTCATCCTACAGGGGGCTTGGGGTGGGAATTCTGAATTCTGGAGTTTGGGGGAGGAACGATCAAATCCTGGGGGGTTTGGGGTGGGAATCCTCATCCTGCGGGGGGCTTGGGGTGGGAATCCTGAATTCTGGAGTTTGGGGGAGGAACGATCAAATCCTGGGGGGTTTGGGGTGGAAATCCTCATCCTGGGAATCATGAATTCTGGAGTTTGGGGAGGAACGATCAAATCTTGGGGGGGTTTAGGCTGGGAATCCTTATCCTGTGGGGGCTTAGGGTGGGAATCCTGAATTCTGGAGTTTGGGGGAGGAGCAATCAAATCCTGGGGGGGTTTAGGCTGGGAATCCTCATCCTGTGGGGGCTTAGGGTGGGAATCGTGAATTCTGGAGTTTGGGGGAGGAACAATCTAATCCTGGGGGGTTTGGGTTGGGAATTCTCACCCTGGGAATCATGAATTCTGGGTTTTGGGGGAGGAACGATCAAATCCAAGGGGGGTTTAGGCTGGGAATCCTTATCCTGTGGGGCTTAGGGTGGGAATTCTTAGTTCTGGATTTTGGGGGAGGAACCATCAAATCCAGGGGGGGTTTAGGCTGGGAATCCTCATCCTGTGGGGGCTTAGGGTGGGAATTCTGAATTCTGGAGTTTGAGGGAGGAACAATCAAATCCTGTTGGGTTTGGGCTGGAAATCCTTATCCTGTGGGGGCTTAGGCTGGAAATCCTGAATTCTCTATTTTGGAGGGTGAACAATCAAATCCAGGGCAGAAATCCTGGATTCCAGCAGCTCTCTAGGGGATTTCCAGATCCACAGGCTGGAGTTTCAGGGAGGAGCAATCAAATCCTGTGGGGGCTTAGGCTGGGAATCCTTAATTCTGGATTAATCAGCCTCCAGCCCAGTTGCCGTCCAACGGCACCTCACATCCACCATCACATAAATCCCCCAAAAACTTGAATATCCGACTTGGCATTAAAAAAAAAAAAAAAAATTTGGGGAGCTCCTGGCTCTACAAATCTGGGTTGGTTGGTTGGTTTGTTTGTTTGTTTTCCCCTCCCACCTGGCGCTGGAAGTTGAGCAGGCGCAGAGCCTTGAGCTCGATGGTGGCTTTGGTCCGCAGGTCTCCGGCCAAGGAGCCGGGGAGGTTCTCCAGCTCCTGGATGCGGTGGGCGATGCGGGCTTGGAGCCTGGGCAGGGAGGGGAAGGGATCTCAGGACCAAGTTGGGCTCAATTCCCAACCCAATTCCCAAGGGTGAGGGTGTTGGGAAGTGGCTTCTGGAATCCTGGGATTTTGGGGACCCCACCCCTGCCATGGGAAGGAGGAGACAGCGGGGCCAGAGCACGGCCGGTGAAGGAAAACGGAGCTGGGAAGGGTCAGGAAGGATCTCTAAGGAAAAATGGGTCTCTGGATCATCATCCCTCTGGATCTTGGGGAGAGGAGAAACGGGATGGAGGCAGCTGGGGATGGGAGAAACCTTGGGAATCTCCAAGGAAAATCCTGGCAAAATCCAGGTGGAGCATTGGGAAACAGGAAAACAGGATGGGGAGAAGCTGGGGCTGGGAGAACCTTGGGAATCTCCAAGGAAAACGTCCTCCTGCTCACCCAAGAGGGGTCTCAGCCAGAAGGAACATGGGATGTGGGAGGAACCCTGGGAAAATCCTGGCAAAATCCAGGTGGGACATTGGGAAACGGGGAAAACAGGATGGAGATGGGAGAAACCTTGGATATTCCAAGGAAAACGTCCTCCTGCTCATCCAAGTGGGGTCTCAGCCAGAAGGAACCTTGGGAATTCCCAGTAAAATGCAGGTGGGGCATTGGGAAGGGGAGAAACAGGACAGGGGGGAGGTGGGAATGGGGGAAACCTTGGGAATCTCCACGGAAAACGTCCTCCTGCTCACCCAAGAGGGGTCTCAGCCAGAAGGAAGCCCGGGAATTCCCAGCAAAATCCAGGTGGGACAGTGGGAAACAGGAAAACAGGATGGAGATGGGAGAAACCTTGGGAATCTCCAAGGAAACGTCCTCCTGCTCACCCAAGAGGGGTCTCAGCAAGAAGGAACCTTGGGAATTCCCAGTAAAATCCAGGTGGGGCATTGGGAAGGGGAAAAACAGGATGGGGGAAGGTGGGGATGGGAGAAACCTTGGGAATCTCCAAGGAAAACGTCCTCTTGCTCACCCAAGAGGGGTCTCAGCCAGAAGGAACAAAGGATGTGGGAGGAACCCTGGGAAAATCCTGGCAAAATCCAGGTGGGACATTGGGAAACGGAAAAACAGGATGGAGATGGGAGAAACCTTGGGAATCTCCAAGGAAAACGTCCTCCTGCTCATCCAAGAGGGGTCTCAGCCAGAAGGAACCCCAGGGAATTCCCAGTAAAATCCAGGTGGGACATTGGGAAACAGGAACACAGGATGGGGATGGGAGAAATCTTGGGAATCTCCAAGGAAAACGTCCTCCTGCTCATCCAAGAGGGGTCTCAGCGAGAAGGAACCCCGGGAATTCCCAGCAAAATCCAGGTGGGACATTGGGAAACGGGAAAACAGGATGGGGAGAAGCTGGGGCTGGGAGAATCCTTGGGAATCTCCAAGGAAAATGTCCTCCTGCTCATCCAAGAGGGGTCTCAGCGAGAAGGAACAAGAGACTGGGAGGAACCCTGGGAAAATCCTGGCAAAATTCAGGTGGGACATTGGGAAACGGGAAAACAGGATGGAGATGGGAGAAACCTTGGGAATCTCCAAGGAAAACATTCTCCTGCTCATCCAAGAGGGGTCTCAGCGAGAAGGAACCTTGGGAATTCCCAGTAAAATCCAGGTGGGACATTGGGAAACGGGAAAACAGGATGGAGATGGGAGAAACCTTGGGAATCTCCAAGGAAACGTCCTCCTGCTCCTCCAAGAGGGGTCTCAGTGAGAGGGAACCCCGGGAATTCCCAGTAAAACCCAGTTTGGGGTCCCCCCCCTCACCTGTACTCGCGCTCCTGCAGGATCTCGACGGGGTCGAGGCCGCGGGGTTTCTGGATGGGGGTGATCCGGTTCTGCTTGGGGTGGATGGGCAGCGCCGGCGGCGCCGGCTGGCCCGGCGAGGGCGGGGGAGGCCCCGGCGAGGCCGGGGGCACGGCCGGGGGCACCGGGGAGGGGCGGCCGGCGGGGGGAGGCGGCAGCAGCTTCTGGGGGGCCCCGCCCGGAGCCGCCGCCGACAGCGGGCCTGAGGGGGGGAGATGGGGAGAGGTTGGGAATTTTCACCCCCTGAAGAAAAAAATCTCAATTTTCCCCCCCAAAAACCCCCGAATTATTTGGTGAGAAATGAAGGAAATCCCCCAAAATATCTGAGGATCTGACTTGGAATTAGTTTGTGGAGTAACTGCAGAGATCGAATGGGAAATTCATCCCAATTCCCCCCCCCAGAACTCTGACTATTTTATATTTCATTTAATGTAATTAAATATAAATTATAGATATAATTTCCTATTATTTATATGGAAATCAACCCCTGAGGCACAGCTTTCCCAGGGCACGTGGGTCTCAATTCCACCCCCCCCACAAGAAAAACCCAAATTATTTGGTCAGAAATGAAGGAAATTCCCCAAAAAACTGGGGGATCTGACTCAGAATGAGCTGCAGAGATCGAATGGGAAATTCATCCCAATTCCCCCCCCAAAACTCTGACTATTTTATATTTCATTTAATGTAATTAAATACAAATTATAGATATCATTTCCTATGATTTATCTGGAAATCAACCCCTGAGGCACAGCTTTCCCAGGGCACGTGGGTCTCAATTCCACCCCCACAAGAAAAACCCAAATTATTTGGTCAGAAATGGAGGGAATTCTCCCGATTTTCTGACCCAGAATTAGCTCGTGGAGTAACTGCAGAGATTGAATGGGAAATCCAATGTAATTCCCTCCCAAAACACTGATCATTTTATATTTAATTTAATTTTAGATATAATTTCCTATTATTTAGCTGGAAATCAACCCTGTGAACAGCTTTCTCAGGGCATGTGATTTCAATTCCCCCCCTCAAAAAAACCCAAATTATTTGGTCAGAAATGAAGGAAATTCCCCAAAAAACTGGGGGATCTGACTCGGAATGAGCTGCAGAGATTGAATGGGAATTTCCATGCAATTCCCTCCCAAAACACTAATTATTTTATATTTAATTTAATTATAGATGTAATTTCCTATTATTTATCTGGAAATCAACCCTAAATCTCTAAAAAAAAATGCAATTATTGGGCTGGAATTTGCAAAAAATCCAATTATTTCACTTTTTCAGCCCCAAAACTCCCCCAAAACTCTTTTTTTTTATGGAAAAATTAACCACAACTCCCCAAAAATCTCCAAATATCTTGGATAAGCACAGGCATCCCTCCAGCATGGAAGTCAAACCAGGCACTCACACAACTCCAGGCTTAATTCATCCCAATTCCCTCCCAAAACTCTGATCATTTTATATTTAATTTAATATAATTATAGGTATCATTTCCTATTATTGATCTGGAAATCAACCCCTAAGGCACAGCTTTCCCAGGGCATGTGGATCTCAATTCCTCCTCCACAAAAAACCCGAAATTATTTGGTGAGAAATGAAGGAAATTCCCCAAAAAACTGGGGGATCTGACTCGGAATGAGCTGCAGAGATTGAATGGGAATTTCCATGCAAGTCCCTCCCAAAACACTGATTATTTTATATTTAGTTTAATATAATTATAGATATAATTTCCTATTATTTATCTCAAAACCAACCCTAAATCTCAAAAAAAAAATTCCAATTATTTGGTTGTTAACCAAATAACTTCCGATTATTCGGAAGTTAACCCTGATTCCCTGCAAAAAAAATCCAATTATTTCACTTTCTCAGCCCCAAAACTCCCCCAAAACTCTTTTTTTTTTACGGAAAAATTAACCACAACTCCCTAAAAAACTCCAAATATCTCGGATAAGCACAGGCATCCCTCCAGCATGGAAGTCAAACCAGGCACTCACAGAATTCCAGGGTTGGAATCAGGAAATTCCCTCCCTACCCAATCCCCAGAGCATCCTTCGCTCACAGCTCCGAAGGTGGAAATTCACAGAAATTTTGGAAATTTTTGGGCTTTTCTTACCTTCTGGCCAAGGTTTGGGCGGGCCCCCGGGGGGCTGTCCCGGAATTCCGGGGGGAACTCCTGAGGGTCCTGGAGGAGGCATGTTGGGCCCTCCTATTCCTGGGAAATTTCCCCCAAATTGGGCAGAAAAGGGAAAAAAAGAGAAAAAAAAAAGGAGGAAAATCCTGTGAGGACGCTGATTCCTGGGTGGGGGAAGAGTCTCAGCAGGAAGTGGATCCCAAATCCCAACTTCTGGAACGCCCAGGGATGGGAGGAGAGCGGGGAAAATTCAAACTGGGGGGTGCTGGGGCAAACTGGGAGCAAATGCTTCCCATGGATGGTCCAGGAGAGAAAGGGGTGAGCTCCCTTCCCATGGATCCCCATGGATATCCCGGGATGAGCTCTTCAAGAAAAGCTCCCCTGGATTTCCCAGGATGAGATGGAGCAGGATGAGCTCCCTTCCCATGGATCCCCTGGGACAGAATGGGATGAGCTCTCCAGGAAAACCTCCCCTGGATTTCCCAGGATAACGTGAGATGGAACGGGATGAGCTCCTTTCCCATGGATCCCCTGGGACAGAACAGGATCCCATGGGATGAGCTCTCCAGGACAAGCTCCCTTGGATTTCCCAGGATGAGATGGAATGGGATGAGTTCCCCACAGATCCCCTCAGCATGGAACAGGAGGAGCTCCCCTCCCATGGATCCCCTGGGATGAGCTCTCCATGAACATCCCAGGACAAGCTCCCTTGGATATCCCAGGATAACGTGAGATGGACTGGGATGAGTTCCACACAGATCCCAGGATGGAATGGGACAAGCTCCCCCACAGATCCCCTCAGGACTGAACAGGATGAGCTCCCTTCCCATGGATCCTCTGGGACAGAACAGGATCCCATGGGATGAATTCTCCAGGACAAGCTCCCCTGGACTTCCCAGGACAACGTGAGATGGAACAGGACAAACTCCCCACCCCAGACCCCTCAGGATGAGCTCCCTTCCCATGGATCCCCTGGGATGAGCTCTCCAGGACAAGCTCCCCTGGATTTCCCAGGATAACGTGAGATGGAACGGGATGAGTCCCCCACAAATCCCAAGATGGAACGGGACAAACTCCCTTGGATTTCCCAGGATGAGATGGAACGGGATAAGTTCCCCCAACAGACCCCTCAGGATGGAGCAGGATGAGCTCCCCTCCCATGGATCCCCTGGGATGAGCTCTCCAGGACAAGCTCCCTTGGACTTCCCAGGATAACATGACATGGATTGGGATGAGCTCCCCACAGACCCCAGGATGGAACGGGACAAACTCCCTTGGATTTCCCAGGATGAGATGGAACTGGATGAGATCCTTTCCCAGGGATCCGCTGGGATGAGCTCTCCATGAACACCCCAGGACAAGCTCCCTTGGATTTCCCAGGACAACATGAGATGGATTGGGATGAGCCCCCCACAGACCCCTCAGGATGGAGCAGGATGAGCTCCTTTCCCATGGATTCCCCTGGGACAGAACGGGATGAGCTCTCCAGGACAAGCTCCCCTGGATATCCCAGGATGAGATGGAACGGGACAAACTCCCCCCTGCCAGGACCCCTCAGGATGAGCTCCCCTCCCATGGATCCCATGGGATGAGCTCTCCATAAATACCCCAGGACAACCTCCCTTGGACTTCCCAGGATAACATGAGATGGAACGGGATGAGCTCCCTTCCCAGGGATCCCCCCTGGGACAGAATGGGATGAGCTCTCCAGGAAAACCTCTCCAGGATTTCCCAGGATGAGATGGAATGGGATGAGATGGAATGGGATCCCCTGCAGATCCCAGGATGGAACGGGACAAACTCCCCCCCACAGACCCCTCAGGATGGAGCAGGATGAGCTCCTTTCCCATGGATTCCCCTGGGACAGAACGGGATGAGCTCTCCAGGACATTTCCAAGGATGAGATGGAACGGGACAAACTCCCCCCACAGACCCCTCAGGATGAAACAGAACGCTCTCCCCTCCCATCTCCCACACCACAACCACCCAGACACTCCCAATCCCCCCCAGATCCTTTCCCACCCATGGAATGGGATCAACTCCCACACCACAACCACCCAGACACTCCCAATCCCCCCCAGATCCTTTCCCACCCATGGAATGGGATGAACTCCCACACCACAACCACCCAGAACACCCCAACCCTTCCCACCCATGGAATGGGATGAACTCCCACACCACAACCACTCAGACACCCCCAATCCACCCCAATCTTCCTTTCCCACCCATGGAATGGGATGAACTCCCACACCACAACCACTCAGACACCCCCAATCCACCCCAATCTTCCTTTCCCACCCATGGAATGGGATGAACTCCCACACCACAACCACTCAGACACCCCCAATCCACCCCAATCTTCCTTTCCCACCCATGGAATGGGATCAACTCCCACACCACAACCACCCAGACACCCCCAACCCACCCCCCTCCACACCTTTCTCTCCCCCATCCCCTCCTCACCGTGAGGTCTGGAATACCCGGGCGGCGCCGGCCCCGCTCCGGGCGCTTGCCCCGGGCCCTGGGCGGCGCCGGCGGGCGGAGGTAGAGCTGGGATCTGCGGCTGCATCCCGGGCAGCGGCCGCTTGCCCTGCACGGCCACCTGCAGGTGCTCGGGCAGGGGCTGCCCCCGAGCCAGCAGCTTGTAGGCCATGATCTGAGCCCGCAGCTGGTGCAGCTGGGCGGCGTTGAAAGGCGAGGGGCCCCGGCCCAGCGCCGGGGAATCGGAGCCGGAGCCGTCCAGCGCCGCGCCGGAGCCGCCGGCAGAGCCGCCCGAGGGGCCGTTGGAGGGCACCGGGCTGGAGGCGTGCTCGGAGCCGCCCAGAGGGGAGGGGTAACCTGGAAAACACAAACACACAAACACACAAAAAATGGGGGTGGGATGGTGCAAGGGGGGTAAATTGCAAAAGGATGGGATGCTTGGAGGGCGGTGTTTTGACCTGGAAATGATGGATTTCCAGCCTAAGCCCCCACAGGGTTTGATGGTTCCGCCCCCAAAATCCAGAATTCAGGACTTGGAAACCCCTTGGAGTGCTATGGGAATCCAGGATTTCTGCCCTGGATTTGACTGTTCCTTCCCCAAACTCCAGAATTCAGGATTTCCAGCCTAAGCCTCCACAGGATTGGATTGTTCCTCCCCCAAAATCCAGAATTAAGGACTTGGAAACCCCTTGGATTGCTACGGGAATCCAGGATTTCTGCCCTGGATTTGATTGCTCCTCCCCCAAAATCCACAATTAAGGATTTCCAGCCTAAGCCCCCAAAGGGTTTGATTGTTCCTCCCCCAAAATCCAGAATTCAGGATTTCCAGCCTAAGCCCCTGCAGGATAAGGATTTCCAGCCTAAACCACAAAGGATTTGATTGTTCCTCCCCCAAAATACAGTATTAAGGACTTAGAAACCCCTTGGAGTGCTGCTGGAATCCAGGATTTCTGCCCTGGATTTGATTGTTCCTCCCACAAAATCCAGAATTCACGATTTCCAGCCTAAGCCCCCAAAGGATTGGAGTTTTCCTCCCTCAAAATCCAGAATTCAGAATTCCCAGCTTAAACCCAAATAGGATTGGATTGTTCCACCCCAAACTCCAGCCTGTGGATCTGGAAATCCCCTGGAGAGCTGCTGGAATCCAGGATTTCTGCCCTGGATTGGATTGTTCCTCCCTCAAAATCCAGAATGAAGGATTTGGAAATCACTTGGAATGCTGCTGGAATCCAGGATTTCTGTCCTGGATTGGATTGTTCCTCCCCCAAACTCCAGAATTCAGGATTCCCAGCCTAAGCCCCCAAAGGGTTTGATTCTTCCTCCCCCAAAATCCAGAGTTCAGGATTTGGAAACCCCTTGGAGTGCTGCTGGAATCCAGGATTTCTGCCCTGGATCTGAATGCTCTTCCCCCAAAATCCAGAATTAAGGATTCCCTGCCTAAACCCAACAGGATTGGATTGCTCCTCCTCCAAAATCCACAATTAAGGATTTCCAACCTAAATCCCCCAGGATTTGATCGTTCCTCCCCCAAAATCCAGAATTCAGGGAGAAAAAAAAAAAAAAACATTTTCAGAATAAAAATCCCATTTTTCCTGGGCATTTTTCCATCTCTCCCAACCCAGGATTTGGACACATTTCCTCCCCCATTTTTCTCCCCATGCTCCCAAACCTTGGGAATGCTGATCCATGGGGCTGGGCGGGGGTCCCATCCCCGCGTGGCCCCCCGGGCGCAGCCCCATCCCCTTCATCTGCCCGTAGCGCGGATCCTCCGCCATCCCCTTCTCGTGCATCGGCTCCAGGGGCTGCAGGAGGAGGAGAAAAATTAAAAAAGGTCCCAGGGAATCAGGGAAGGGACCAGCAGAGCGTTCCCTGCAGGAAATTCCCTGGTGTTTCCAACCCCCACCACCCAAAGAATTGCCAGGGGTTGGAGCTGGAGATCTGCTTTGTTCCTGAGGGTTCCTGGGGGTTCCTGAGGGTTCCTGAGGGTCCCTGAAGGTTCCCTGAAGGTTCCCTGAGGGTCCCTGAAGGTTCTCTGAGGGTTCCTGGGGGTTCCTGAGGGTCCCTGAGCGTTCCTGAGAGTCTCTGAGGGTTCCTGAAGGTCCCTGAAGTGTTCTTGAGGGTCTCTGAGGGTTCCTGGGGGTTCCTGAAGGTTCTCTGAGGGTTCCTGAGGCCCAGATTAACTGGGCTAACTTGGCTGACTGGGATAATTGGGCTAACTGGGCTGCTAACTGGGCTAACTTGGATAACTGGGATGATAACTGAGATGATAACTGGGATCACTAACTGGGATAACTGGGCTAACTGGGATGCTAACTGGGCTGAGATCACTGACTGGGTTAACTGGGATGATAACTGGGATCACTGGGATGATAACTGGGATCACTAACTGGTCTAACTGGTCTGTCTCACCTTGTGCAGGGGGTGCATGGTGTCCCCGTAGCCCGGTGCCGGCAGCGCGTGCCCCGAGTGCTAACTGGGATAACTGGGATGATAACTGGGATCACTAACTGGGCTAACTGGGATGCTAACTGGGATCACTGGGATGCTAACTGGGATGATAACTGGGATGATAACTGGGATGATAACTGGTCTAACTGGTCTCTCTCACCTTGTGCAGGGGGTGCATGGTGTCCCCGTAGCCCGGTGCCGGCAGCGCGTGCCCCGAGTGCTAACTGGGATAACTGGGATCACTAACTGGGATCACTAACTGGGCTAACTGGGATGCTAACTGGGATCACTGGGATGCTAACTGGGATGATAACTGGGATGATAACTGGGATCACTAACTGGGATGCTAACTGGGGTCACTAACTGGTCTAACTGGTCTGTCTCACCTTGTGCAGGGGGTGCATGGTGTCCCCGTAGCCCGGCGCCGGCAGCGCGTGCCCCGAGTGCTAACTGGGATCACTAACTGGGATAACTGGGATGCTAACTGGGATCACTAACTGGGATAACTGGGATGCTAACTGGGATGCTAACTGGTTTACCTTGTGCAGGGGGTGCATGGTGTCCCCGTAGCCCGGTGCCGGCAGCGCGTGCCCCGAGTGCTAACTGGGATAACTGGGATGATAACTGGTTTCTCTCACCTTGTGCAGGGGGTGCATGGTGTCCCCGTAGCCCGGTGCCGGCAGCGCGTGCCCCGAGTGCTAACTGGGATCACTAACTGGGATGATAACTGGGATAACTGGGATGATAACTGGGATGCTAACTGGTTTACCTTGTGCAGGGGGTGCATGGTGTCCCCGTAGCCCGGTGCCGGCAGCGCGTGCCCCGAGTGCCCCGAGCCGGGCGAGGGTCCGGGGGAGGGGCCCAGCATGGAGCCCGGGGAGGGGCCGGGCCCGGGGGAGGGGCCGGGCCGGGGGGTCCCGCCCAGGGGAGGCTCCGGAGTCGCCATCTCACGTCAGGAGCCTGAAATCAGGAATAATTCATCGTTAATAATTAATAAATTAATAGTTAAATTAATACTTATATTAATATCTAAATTAATAGTTAAATCAATAGTTAAATTAATAGTAAAATAATAAAAAATAATGAATAAAATGATAAATTAATAATTAATAGTTATTATGGACAATTAATAAATTAATTGATCCTGGGAATGGGTTTCGGGAGCCAGGCTGGGAGTGAGTGATAAGTAATAATCAACAATTAAGAAGTGTTAAATAATTAATAATTAATAATTAATAATTAATAATTAATAATTAATAGATGAAGTGAAAGTAAAATAAAATAAAACAGTGGAGTAAAATAAAATAAAGTGAAATAAAGCAATATAAAGTAAAACTAAAGGGTAACGTAAAATAAAATAACGTAATATAGAAAAATACAGTAAAATAAAATAAGTAAAATTGACTAAAATAAAGTAAGATAATATAAAATAAGATAATACAAAATAAAGTAAACTAAAATAAACAGTAAAGTAAGATAGGACAAAAAAAATACAATAAAATAAAATAAGTAAAGTAAAATAAACTAAAATACGGCACAATAAAAGAAAATAAAACAGTAAAATAAAATAAAGTGAAATAAACAATATAAAATAAAATAAAAGGGTAAAATAAAATAACATAAAATATAGAAAAAAAAGTAAAATAAGTAAAACAAACAAAAATAAAGTAAAAAAATATAAAAAGAAATAATACAAAATAAACAAAAGTCGACTAAGATAAATAGTAAAGTAAGATAAAATAAAATACAATAAAATAAGTAAAGTAAAATAAACTAAAATAAACTCCTGAAATTGCAGCACCTACCTGCAGGCATGGCAATCTTCTGTGACTCTGGAGGGTGAGCTCCTAACAGCGGGCTGGGGGGAAACCAGAAATGCAATTAATTCTGTTTATTAATTATTAATTATTAATCATTACTCATTCCAAGCTCCTGATGTGAGAAATATCATGAACAGAGCAAAAACTGCTAAAAAAAATGAGATTTTCCTCAGGGATGAGCCCAATTCAATGGATGTTTGGGGGAATTTGCCAACCTCCAGTGAGGAAACACTCAAAAAAAATAAAATAAAATTTTAAAAATAAAAATAAATTATTTAAATAAAATTTAAATAAAATAATTTAAATTTAAAAATAAAATCCATTTCAAAATCTACTCTTAAAAATTCCTGGAAGCAGCAGATTCCACCTGCTTCAGACATGAAGATCACTCCCACAGCAGGGTTTGAATTTTTTTATGGATTGTTTAATAAAAAAAAAAAGTAAACTCTGGATTCCAGGTGAGAAATTGTCATTAAATCCCGAAATCCAGGTGAGAAATTGTCATTAAATCCTGAAATCCAAGAGAAAAAACTCTGGATTCCAGGTGAGAAATTGTCATTAAATCCTGAAATCCAGGTGAGAAATTCCAGGTGAGAAATTTTCATGAAATCCTGAAATCCAGGTGAGAAATTGTCATTAAATCCTGAAATCCAAGGAAAGAAACTCTTGGATTCCAGGTGAGAAATTGTCATTAAATCCTGAAATCTAACTGGATTCCAAGTAAGAAATTGTCATTTAATCCTGAAATCCAGGTGAGAAATTCCAGGTGAGAAACTGTCATTTAATCCTGAAATCCAACTGGATTCCAGGTGAGAAATTTTCATGAAATCCTGAAATCCAGGTGAGAAATTTTCATTAAATCCTGAAATCCAGGTGAGAAATTGTCATTAAATCCTGAAATCCAAGAGAAAAAACTCTGGATTCCAGGTGAGAAATTGTCATTAAATCCGGAAATTCAGGTGAGAAATTCCAGGTGAGAAATTGTCATTAAATCCTGAAATCCAAGGAAAGAAACTCTTGGATTCCAGATGAGAAACTGTCATTAAATCCTGAAATCCAAGGAAAGAAAAACCTGGATTCCAAGTGAGAAATTGTCATGAAATCCTGAAATCCAAGGAAAAAAACCACCTGGATTCCAGATGAGAAATTGTCATTAAATCCCAAAACCCCATGAATTAATGAATTAATGAATCAATTAACGGGGCTGCTTTTCCCATCCCCGAGGTTTCTCAGCCCATTTTTGGAGCAGGGAGGGATTTTGGGGGGCGCGCTGGAAAATAAGAAAATAAGAAAGAGGGGAGAGAGGAAATGGGACTGCGAGTGCAGCTCTTTTATTTTAATTTATTTCATTTAAATAAATCCCTTTGCTTATCCTTCCACCTCCGGAGGAGGAGGGAGAACGGGTAATTCCAGCAGCGGGAATTGGCGGAGGTGAAAAAAAGGAGGAGGAGAAATAGAAATGGGATGGATCCCAAAATCAGGGGGTCCCAACCCTCGGATTCCTCCAGGAAAATCCTCAGCAGGAAAATCAGGGAATGGCGTGAACCCCTCCCCTCAAAAACCTCAAAAAAAAAAAGGAAAAAAAAAAAAAAAAAAAAAAAAAAAAAAAAAAAAAAGGGAAAATCGGGTAATTTGAGGGAAGGGAAATGGGAAAGGATGGGAGGAAAAAAAGGGAGTTGGAAAAACGGAATTCCCGAAATAACCGGGAATCGTGAGGGGAGAGGGGGGGGGAGGGCGGGAAAAGCCCCCCCGAGCTCAGGGGGATGAGGGGGGCCGGGGAGGGTTCGGTGCCCTCGGGAAGGACAAAGAGGGAAAGGAACGGGATTTGTGGGGTGGGAAGGGAGAGAGGTGGGAGAATGTGGGGCGGGAAAAGGGGGAGAGGGGAGATTTGGGGCAAGCGAGCGGCTGTGAGGGGGAAACGGGGGGGGGATCCGGGCTGGGGAATAAAACGGGGGATGGAGGAGACGCTGAGGGGGGGATCGATGCTGTGGGGGTTAAAGGAGGGGGGGGCGATGTTGTGGTGAGGGGGGAAAATCCCCCAAGGCCGAACACCGCGGGCTGAGGTCGCCGCCAGTCCCGAACAAAGGGCCCGCGACCCCTCTCGGGCCGCCGTAGCCACCCCGCACCGCCCTCCTCCCGGCCTTACCGGGGCCAAGGCCCTTCCCGGAGCCCTGCCGGGGGCTCATCCCGGCCCGATCCCCGACGCGATCCCGACCCCGGTCCCGGCGGGGGAACAAAGGAACCGCCGGAGCCGCCGCCGCCGCCTCAGGGAGCGCCGGCCCCGCGCCTGCGCGCCCGGCCCCGCGCCGAGCCCCGCCCACCGCGCGCCCTCAGCCAATGGCGCGGCGCCCCAGCGTCGGCGCGGCCAATCAGAGGCGACCAGAGGAGAACGCGCGCGGCGGCTCCGCCCGCGCCCCCCGCGAAAGCAGCCAATGGGAACGCGGCGTGCTGCCCCCCAATGAGGGAAGGGAGGGGGGAAAAGGGAGAGGCCCCGCCCAGCCGCGGCTCGGCAACCAATGGGGAGGCACGTTGGACGATTTCTCCCCGTCCCCCGCCCTGATTTCCTTGTCAGTCACTCTCCCGCACGGCCAATCAGCACGGGGCTCTCCCGCCGCGACCAATGAGGAGGGAGGAGGAAGAGTGACCGGGGAGGTGGGGTGGGCGGGGCGTGGGGGAGGCGCGCATGCGCGGAGCGGGCGGCACTGCGGCGGGGCGGGGGGAGGGGGGCGCTGCTCGGGGCTCCGGTGGGGAGGGGGAGGGGAGGGGGAGGGGCGCGGGGTCCTCGTGATGGGGGCGGGGATGGGGAGGGGGGTCCCTGGGGCTGATTGGGGGGGTCCCCGGGTCAGGGGGCTCTGCCAGGATGGGGCCTGAGAGGGAATAGGGATCATACTGGGATCGAACTGGGATTGAACTGGGAACACTGGGATTGAACTGGAAACACTGGGATCACACTGGGATCACACTCGGATCATACTGGGATTGAACTGGGATCACACTGGGATCGAACTGGGATCACACTGGGATCGAACTGGGATTGAACTGGGATCATACTGGGATCACTGGGCTCATACTGGGACCATACTGGGATCAAACTGGGATCACACTGGGATCATACTGGGATCGAACTGGGATTGAACTGGGATCATACTGGGAACATACTGGGATTGAACTGGGATCAAACTGGGATCATACTGGGATTGAACTGGGATCACACTGGGATTGAACTGGGATCACACTAGGATCATACTGGGATTGAACTGGGATCACACTGGGATCATACTGGGAACATACTGGGATTGAACTGGGATCAAACTGGGATCATACTGGGATTGAACTGGGATCACACTGGGATCATACTGGGATCATACTGGAATTGAACTGGGATCACACTGGGATCGAACTGGGATCAGACTGGCATCGAACTGGAACACTGGGATCATACTGGGATCACACTGGGATTGAACTGGGATCAGACTGGGATCGAGCTGGGATTGAACTGGGATGGAATTGGGATTGAACTGGGATCACTGGGCTCATACTGGGATCAAACTGGGATCACTGGGCTCATACTGGGCTCATACTGGGATCGAACTGGGATCATGACCTCGCCCTTCGTTTCCAGTAAATGAACAGAAAACCTCAAGAAATTAAATTAAATTAAATCCACAGAATTCCAAGAATTTTTTCCTTTTTTTCCCTCCTGGCCGTCAAACATCCGGCGGATTCCTTTTCCCAACATCCCCCCTTCTCCCACTAACTCGATTTAATTAACTCTCATTTATCACCCCCTTAATTAGCACCCCCTTAATTAGCACCCCGTTAATTAGCACCCCTTGAATTTAAAAGCCCGGCTGCCAGCACGGGGCCAGAAAAGGGACAAAAGTTCCTGGGAAGTTTCGTGAATTTTCCAAAATTTTCCCCCCGTTTCCCCAGATTTTTTTCCGGAATTTTCCTCCCCGAATTTTCTATCCTTTTTTTTCCCAAATTTTCACTGAATTTTCCCCAATTCTCCCGAATTTTCCCCAATTCGCCCAAATCTTTCCATGTTTTCCCCACATCTTCCTGAATTATTTTTCCCAAAATTTCCAGGGTTTTTCCAATTTCTGTGCGGGAAATTGGGAACCCCCTGAGCCCAAATCCCCCAAATCCTGGGAATTCGTCCCAAATTCCCCAGAATTCACCCCAAAATCCCAGGAATTCACCCCAAAATCCTGGGAATTCATCCCAAATTCTGGGAATTCACCCCAAAATCCCAGAATTCACTCCAAAACTCTGGGAATTCACCCCAAAATCCCAGAATTCACCCCAAAATCCCGGGAATTCACCCCAAATTCCCAGAATTCACCCCAAAATTCCGGGAATTCACCCCAAAACCCTGGGAATTCACCCCAAATTCTGGGAATTCACCCCAAAATCCCAGAATTCACTCCAAAACTCTGGGAATTCACCCCAAAATCCCAGAATTCACCCCAAAATCCCGGGAATTCACCCCAAATTCCCAGAATTCACCCCAAAATTCCGGGAATTCACCCCAAAACCCTGGGAATTCACCCCAAAATCCTGGGAATTCACCCCAAAATCCCGGGAAATCACCCCAAAATCCCAGGAATTCACCCCAAAATCCCAGGAATTCACACCAAATTCTGGGAATTCACTCCAAAATCCTGGGAATTCACACCAAAATTCCAGGAAATCACCCCAAAATCCCAGGAATTCACCCCAAAATCCCAGGAATTGGGGAAAAAGGAGAAATAAACTCGTGTGTGTGAACTGGGATCAAACTGGGATCCAACTGGGATCAAACTGGGATTGAACTGGGATTGAACTGGGAGCTATGGGATCGTCCCTGTGGGACCCCCCTGCCCTGGGTCTGTCTGACCACCCAAGCCCCTTCCCAAAATCCTGAAATTCCTTTCCTGTAATCTTGGAAGTCCTAAAACCCTGAAAGTCCCCAAAATCCTGGAATTCCCATCCCAAAATCCTGGAATTCCTCCCCCAATCCTGAAATTCCCCTCCCAAAATCCTGGAATTCCTCCCCCAAAATCCTGAAAATCCTCCCCCAAAATCCTGAAATTCTCCTCCCAAATCCTGGAATTCCTTTCCTGTAATCTTGGAAGTCCCAAAAACCGGGAATTCCCCCCAAATCCGGGAATTCCCCCAAAATCTGGGAATTCCCCCCAAAATCCTGAAATTCTCCTCCCAAAATCCCAGAATTTCCATAATCCTGGAAGTCCCAAAATCCCTGAATTCCCCCCAAAATCCCGGAATTCCCGTAACTCTGGAAGTCCCCAAATCCGGGAATTCCCCCCAAAATCTGGGAATTCCCCCCAAAATCCTGAAATTCTCCTCCCAAAATCCCAGAATTTCCATAATCCTGGAAGTCCCAAAATCCCGGAATTCCTGTAATCCTGGAAGTCCCAAAATCCCTGAATTCCCCCCCAAATCCCGGAATTCCCGTAATCCTGGAAGTCCCAAAATCCCGGAATTCCCCCCAAAATCCCGGAATTCCCGTAATCCTGGAAGTCCCAAAATCCCGGAATTCCCCCCAAAATCCCGGAATTCCCCCCAAAATCCGGGAATTCCCCAGTTCCCGCTGGACTCCTCCCTGCCCGGATCGATCCCGGGGATCCGGCCCCAGTGTCCGGCCTTGACCTTTGCCCCCTGCCCGGCCACTCCGGCCCTTTCCCGGAATTCCCGCTCCTGGAATTCCCTTGGGGGGGCGCTGTTCCCGGCAGAGCTCAAACGGGTTTATTGTCCCGGGAAGCGAGGGGGGCGGGGCTTGGGGACACCGCGGGGACACGGGGGGGACATCGGGGGTGACACCGGGGGGGGGGGTCCGGAGGTGGCACCGGGGGGGTCCGGAGGAATCCCGGAAATTCACCCCAAAATCCCGGGAATTCACCCGGGGGGGTCCGGAGGTGACACCGGGGGTGTCTGGAGGTGACACCGGGGGGACACCGGGGGGGACACGGAGGTGACACCCGGGGGGACACGGAGGTGACACCGGGGGGGACACGGAGGTGGCACCGGGGGGTGACACGGAGGTGACACCGGGGGGGGACATGGAGGTGACACCGGGGGGGTCCGGGGGTGACACCGCGGGTGACACCGGGGGGGACACGGAGGTGGCACCGGGGGGTCTGGAGGTGACACCGGGGGGGGACACGGAGGTGGCACCGGGGGGTCTGGAGGTGACACCGGGGGGGACACGGAGGTGACACCGGGGGGGGTCTGGAAGTGACACCCGGGGTGACACGGAGGTGACACCGGGGGTGACAAGGAGGTGGCACCCGGGGGTGACAAGGAGGTGACACCCGGGGGGTCCGGGGGTGACACCGGGGGGGCCCGGAGGTGACACCGGGGGGTCCGGGGTCCCACGTCAGCAATAATCCGAATATTCCTCGTCCACGTAATTGGCGGGAAACCAGCCCACCTGGGGACAGGGGACAGCGGGGGTCAGGGGGGACACCCCGGGGTCAGGGGACAGGTGGGTCAGGGGACATGGAGGGGGGACACTAGGGACAGGGGTCAGGGGGACACCCCGGGGTCAGGGGACAGGGGGGACATCTCGGGGTCTGGGGACACCCCGGGGTCAGGGGGACACCCTGGGGTCAGGGGACAGTGGGGACACCCTGGGGTCAGGGGGCAGGGGGGACACCCCGGGCTGGGGACGGGGTCAGGGGTGACCCTCGATGTCACCTGGGGTGGGGACAGACTCAAGGGTGACCCCAGGGTGTCCACAGGGTGACCCCAGGGTGTCCCCAGGGTTGTCCCCAGGGTGTCCCCAGGGTGTCCCCAGGGTGTCCCCGGTGTCCCTGGGGTGTCCCCAGTGTCCCCAGGGGTGACCCAGTGTCCCCAGGGTGTCCCCAGGGTTGTCCCCAATGTCCCCAGGGTGTCCCCAGGGTGTCCCTAGGGTGTCCCCAGGGTGTCCCCGATGTCCCCAGGGTGTCCCAGGCTGTCCCCAGCGTCCCCAGGGTGTCCCCAGGCTGTCCCCGGTGTCCCCAGGCTGTCCCCAGGGTGTCCCCAGGGTGTCCCCCGTGTCCCCAGGGGTATCCCCAGGGTGTCCCCAGGCTGTCCCCGGTGTCCCCAGGCTGTCCCCAGGGTGTCCCCAGTGTCCCCGGGGTGTCCCCAGGGTGTCCCCAGGATGTCCCAGGGTGTCCCCAGGGGTGTCCCAAGGCTGTCCCAGGCTGTCCCCAGGCTGTCCCCAGGCTGTCCCCAATGTCCCCAGGCTGTCCCCGGTGTCCCCAGGCTGTCCCCAATGTCCCCAGGCTGTCCCCAGGGGTGTCCCCAGGGTGTCCCCGGTGTCCCCAGGCTGTCCCCGGCCGTACCCGCCCGTAGATCTCGCCCTTCCACCAGCCGGGCTGTCCCCTCTTGCTCAGGACCCGCACGATGTCCCCCTCCCGCAGCGACAGCTCCGTCCGGTCCCGCGCGCTGAAGGCGTAACGGGCCTTGGCCGAGCCGAAACTGCGGGTGGCACCTGGGGACAGAGGGGACAGCGTGACACGGGACAGGGGGACAGCGGGGACACGGGGACACGGGGACACCGGGACAGCGTGACACGGGACACGGGGAGAGCGGGGACAGCGGTACACCGGGACAGGGGGACAAGGGGGACACGGGGACAGGGAGACAGCGTGACACCGGGACACGGGGACAGCGGGGACAGCGGGACACGGGACAGCGGGACAGCGGGACACGGGGACAGCGTGACACGGGGACACGGGGACACCGGGACAGCGGGACAGCGGGACACGGGGGACAGCGGGGACAGCGGGACACGGGGACATGGGGACAGGGGGACAGCGGGGACAGCGGGACAGGGGACAGAGTGACACGGGGACTGCGGGGACAGCGGGACAGGGGACAGAGTGACACGGGGACTGCGGGGACACGGGGACAGCGGGGACAGCGGGACAGGGGGACACCGGGACACGGGGACAGCGGGGACAGCGTGACACGGGGACAGGGGGACACCGGGACAGGGGGACAGCGGGACACGGGGACACCGGGACAGGGGGGACACGGGGACAGCGTGACATCGGGACAGAGGGGACAGCGGGACAGGGGACAGCGGGGACATGGGGACACAGGGGACAGCGGGACAGGGGGAGAAGCAGGGACAGCGGGACATGGGGGACACCATGACATGGGGACACTGGGACACAGGGACAGCGGGGACAGCGGGGACACTTTGACACGGGGGACATGGAGATGGGGACACCGGGACACGGGGACACGGGGGCATCGGGACAGCGGGGACACGGGGACAGTGTGACACCGGGACACGGGGACAGCGGGGACACAGGGGACACGGTGACGTCCCCAAATCCAACCCCACCCAATCCACAACTCCAAGGACCCCCCAAAACCCTTCCTGGGGTCATCTCAGGACCCCCCAAATCCCCCCTCAGGGTCATTCCAAGAACCCCAAATCCCCCCTTAGGGTCACCCTGGGACCCCCCAAATCCCCCTCAAAGTCACCCCGAGATCCCCCAGCCCCCCGCGAGGGTCACCCCAAGACCCTCAAATTCCCCTCAGAGTCACCCTAGGACCCCCCAAATCACCCCTCCAGGGTGACCCCACAACCTCAGGACCCCCCAAATCCCCCTCAGGGTCACCCCAAGAACTCCAAATCTCCCCTTAGGGTCACCCCGGGACCCCCCAAATCCCTCTCCAGGGTGACCCCACAACCCCCGAGACCCCAGCCCCCACTCAGGGTCACCCCAAGATCCTCAAATCCCCCCTCAAAGTCACCCCGGGACCCCCCAAATTCCCCTCAGGGTCACCCCGAGACCCCCAAATCCTCCCTTAAAGTCACCCCGGGACCCCCAAATCCTCCCCCTGAGGGTCTCTCCTGGACCCCCAGCCCCCCCGAGGGTCTCCCTGAGATCCCCGAAAACCCCCTCAGGGTCACCCTGGGCCCCCCCAGCCCCCCGAGGGTCACCCCGGGACCCCCCAAATCCCCCTCCAGGGTGACCCCACAACCCCCGAGACCCCCAAACCCCCCTCAAAGTCACCCCGGGACCCCCCAAATCCCCCCCCTGAGGGTCTCTCCTGGATCCCCAGCCCCCCCGAGGGTCTCCCCGCCCCCCCCAGCCCCCCCCCCGGTGCCGTACGGGGCTCGGGGGGTCCCGCGCGGCTCTCGGGGTCTCTGTAGGGCACGGCCAGGGTGGTGTCCAGCGCCTTGAAGCAATCGCGCAGCGAGTGCCGCCGGTAGAACTCCACCAGCTCCTGCCCGGCCCCCCCAAAAACAGCCCCGGGGGGCGTCAGGGACCCCCAAAACAGCCCTGAGACCCCCAAAAACATCCCCGGGACCCCCAAAAACACACCCGGGACCCCCCAAAACACCCCCGGGGGGCGTCAGGGACCCCAAAAACAGCCCTGGGACCCCCAAAAACACACCCGGGACCCCCCAAAACACCCCCGGGGAGCGTCAGGGACCCCAAAAACAGCCCTGGGACCCCCAAAAACACACCCGGGACCCCCAAAAACAGCCCCGGGGGGCGTCAGGGACCCCAAAAACAGCCCTGGGACCCCCAAAAACACACCCGGGACCCCCCAAAACACACCCGGGGGGCGTCAGGGACCCCAAAAACAGCCCTGGGACCCCAAAAACACCCCCGGGACCCCCAAAAACACACCCGGGATCCCCCCAAACAGCCCGGGGGGCATCAGGGACCCCAAAAACACACCCGGGACCCCCAAAAACAGCACCGGGGGGCATCAGGAACCCCAAAAACATCCCCGGGACCCCCCAAAACAGCCCCGGGGGGCGTCAGGGACCCCAAAAACACCCTCAGGACCCCCCAAAACACACCCAAGACCCCCAAAACCAGCCCGGGGGGCATCAGGGACCCCCAAAACACCCACCCGGGACCCCCAAAAATAACCTCAGGGTGGGTCAGGGACCCCAAAAACACCCTCGGGGTGTCTCTCAGGAGTTTCGGGGTGTCTCACAGGGTCTCTCAGGGTGTTTTGGGGTGCCCCTGGGTTTTGGGGTGTCTCTCAGGGTCTCTCAGGGTTTTGGGGTGTCTCTCGGGGTTTTTGGGGTGCCCCGCAGGATTTAGGGTATCTCTCAGGGGGTTTAGGGTGTTTCTCAGGATGTTTTGGGGTGCCCCTGGGTTTTGGGGTGCCTCTCAGGGATTTCGGGGTGCCCCTCAGGGTTTGGGGTGCTCCTCAGGGTTTGGGGTGCCCCTCAGGATGTTTTGGGGTGCCCCTAGGTTTTGGGGTGCCCCTCAGGGATTTGGGGTGTCTCTCAGGATGTTTTGGGGTCCCCCTGGGTTTCAGGATCTCTCAGGATGTTTTGGGGTGCCCCTCAGGGTTTGGGGTGCCCCTCAGGGATTTTGGGGTCCCCCTGGGTTTTGGGGTGCCCCTGAGGGATTTGGGGTGCCCCCCAGGATGTTTTGGGGTGCCCCTGAGGGATTTGGGGTGCCCCCCAGGATGTTTTGGGGTGCCCCTGAGGGTTTCGGGGTGCCCCCCAGGATGTTTTGGGGTGCCCCCCAGGATGTATTTGGGGTGCTCTCACCACCAGCCCGCGGAAGGCTCTGCGCTCGGTCACCCAGTAGAGGCCCTGCCCGGCCGTCACCTTGATGTGCTTCACCTGCCCACGGTACCTGCACCAGGTGTGCTCAGCGCCCCCGGGACCCCGCAGGGACCCCACAGGGACCCCGCAGGGACCCCAAAGGGACCCCAAAGGGACCCCCCAGGGACCCCCCAGGGACCCCAGAGTGACCCCAGAGTGTCCCCAAAGTGACCCCAAAGGGACCCCAGAGGGACCCCAGAGGAACCCCAGAGTGACCAGAGTGTCCCCAAAGTGACCCCAGAGTGTCCCCAAAGGGACCCCAGAGTGTCCCTGTGGCCCCAAAGTATCCCTGTGGCCCAAGAGTGTCCCCAGAGTGACCCTGGAGGGACCCCAAAAGTGTCCCCAAAGTAACCCCAGAGTATCCCCGTGACCCCAAAGTGTCCCTGTGACCCCAAAGAGACCCCAAAGTGTCCCCAGAGAGACCCCAAAGTGACCCCAAAGTGACCCCAAAAGTGTCCCCAAGGGGACCCCAGAGTGACCCCAAAGTGACCCCAAAGAGACCCCAGAGGGACCCCAAAGTGACCCCAAAGTGTCCCCAAAGTGTCCCCAGAGGGACCCCAAAGTGACCCCAAAGTGACCCCGTGACCCCAAAGTGACCCCAAAAACCTCCTTGTGACCCCACAACTTTCCCTGCCACCCCCAAAAGTGTCCCCTCTCCTTCCCCAAAAGTGTCCTCAAAATGTCCCCCCGCAGTGCCCCAATGTCCCCAATGTCCCCCCAATGTCCCCCAACGTCTCCATCGCCCTCAAAGTGTCCCCAAGTGTCCCCAATGTCCCCAATGTCCCCAATGTACCCCACCCCTCAGTGTCCCCTCAGTGTCCCCAACGTCCCCACTGTCCCCAGTGTCCCCAAGTGTCCCCCACGTCCCCCAATATCTCCAATGCCCTCAATGTGTCCCCAATGTCCCCAATGTCCGTCAATGTCCCCAACATCCCCAATGTCCCCGACGTACCCAATGTCCCCAATGTCCCGAACACCCCCAATGTCCCCCACACCCCCCCAGTGTCCCCTCAGTGTCCCCGCTGTCCCCAATGTCCCCCACACCCCTCAATGTCCCCCCAATGTCCCCAAAGTGTCCCCAGTGTCCCCCAACGTCCCCCAATGCCCCCCCAGTGTCCCCTCAGTGTCCCCCCAATGTCCCCAAGGTCTCCAACACCCCCAGTGTCCCCCAATGTCCACCCAATGTCCCCAACACCCCCAATGTCCCCAGTGTCCCCCCACTGTCCCCAGTGTCCCCAGTGTCCCCCCAGTGTCCCCCAATGTCCCCTCAGTGTCCCCTCAATGTCCCCAATGTCCCCTCAATGTCCCCCATACCCCCAGTGCCCCCAGTGTCCCCAACACTCCCAATGTCTCCACTGTCCCCGATGTCCCCAAGGTCCCCAACCTCCCCAATGTCCCCACACCCCCCTGTGTCCCCAACACCCCCAATGTCCCCAATGTCCCCTCAGTGTCCCCAATGTCCCCTCAGTGTCTCCGCTGTCCCCCCGCTGTCCCCTCAGTGTCCCCAATGTCCCCTCTGTCCCCTCTGTCCCTCACTTGAGGCTGATGGCGAAGTCCCCGGGCTCCCGCAGCCGCTGCCGCACCAGGAAGGCGCCGTCGGAGCGGGGGGACAGCGCCAGCTCCGCCCCGGCGCGCTCCAGGGACCCCCCGAACCTGGCGGTGCCGAGGGGTGTCACCCCAAAAACCCAACACGGGACCCCAAAAACCCCACACGGGACCCCAAAAACCCAACCGGGACCCCAAAAACCCAACTGGGACCCCAAAAACCCCACTCTGAACCCTAAAAACCCAACCTGGGAGCTCCAGGGACCCCCCGAACCTGGCGGTGAGCAGGGGTGTCACCCCAAAAACCCCACTCGGGACCCCAAAAACCCCACCCGGGACCCCAAAAACCCCACTCTGAACCTCAAAAACCCCACACGGGACCCCAAAAAACCCAACCGGGACCCCAAAAACCCCACCCGGGACCCCAAAAACCCAACCAGGACCCCAAAAACCCCACTCGGGAGCCCCAGGGACCCCCCGAACCTGGGGGTGCGGAGGCGTTTCACCCCCAAAACCCCACACGGGACCCCAAAATGAGCACAAGACCCCAAAAAACCCCACCTGGAACCCAAAAACCCAGTCCGGGACCCCAAAATGAACACAAGACCCCCCAAAAACCCACCCGGAACCCAAAAACCCAGCCGGGAACTCCTGGGACCCCCCGAACTTGGGGGTGGGCAGGGGTGTCACCCCAAAAACCCAACTCTGAACCCCAAAAACACCCCACTCTGAACCTCAAAAACCCACCCAGAACCCAAAAACCCAACCCGTGACCCCCAAAAACTCCACACGGGACCCCAAAAACACTCCCTGGGACCCAAAATGAACACGAGACCCCAAAAAACCTCACCAGGAACCCAAAAACCCAACCCGGCACCCCAAAACCCAACCCGGGACCTCAAAAACCCACCCGGGACCCCCAAAACCACCCCCCGAGACCACACCCAGGACCCCCAAAACCCACCCAGGTGCGAATTTTGGGGTCCCAGGGGTGAATTTGGGGGATCCCAGGGGAGAATTTTGGGGTCCCAGATGCGAATTTGGGGGCTTCAGGTGTGAATTTTGGGGTCCCAGGTGCGAATTTTGGGGTCCCAGGGGAGGATTTGGGGGTCCCAGGGGAGGATTTGGGGGTTCCAGGGGAGGATTTGGGGGTTCAGGTGTGAATTTGGGGGTTCAGGTGCAAATTTGGGGTCCCGTGGAGGATTTAGGGGTCCCAGGGGAGGATTTCGGGGTCCCAGGTGCCAATTTTGGGGTCCCAGGTGCGAATTTTGGGGTCCCAGGTACGAATTTTGGGGTCCCAGGTGCGAATTTTGGGGTTCCAGGTGTGAATTTTGGGGTCCCCCCACTGACCAGGGGTAGACGGAGAGATCCGGCAGCGGCACCTGAGGAGAGGAGGGGGGAGAACCACAGCTGGGGGAGGGGGTCCCACTGAGACCCCCCCCCCAACATCCCCAGAGCCCCCTCCCCAAATCCGGGGACCCCCCCACCCCCCCAAAAGATCCGGGGGGGGGATTTTGGGGCGGGGGTCTCCCCAAACTCACGGCCACGAAGGGTCTGACGGCGCTGCTGGGGAACCAGCCCTGCTCCCCGCTGGCCACGTTCCGGCCCTGGGGGGCGAAGGTCGGGGGTCCCGGGGGGGGTCCCGAGACCCTCGAGGGGTGGGGAAGACCCCCGAGACTCCCCCCCCCTCCCCAGGAATTGGGAATGGGATCCCCCCCTTAAATCCCAGAGGGTGGGAAGGACCTCGGGGGTCCCCAAATTCTCATCTCGGGGGTCCCAAACCCACCCTGGGGGTCCCAAAGCCACCTTGAGGGTCCCAAACCCACCCTGGGGGTCCTAAACCCACCCTGGGGGTCCCATCCCCACCCTGGGGGTCCCATCCTCATTTCAGGGGGTCCCATCCCCACCCTGGGGGTCCCAAACCCACCTTGGGGGTCCCAAAACCACCCTGAGGGTCCCATCCCCATTTCAGGGGTCCCAAACCCACCCTGGGGGTCCTAAACCCACTCTGAGGGTCCCATCCTCATGTCAGGGGTCCCAAACCCACCCTGAGGGTCCTAAACCCACCCTGGGGGTCCCACCCCCATTTCCGGGGGTCCCAACCCCACTCAGAGTGTCCCAAACCCACCCTGGGGGTCCCACCCTCATTTCAGGGGTCCCAACCCCACCCTGAGGGTCCTAAACCCACCCTGGGGGTCCTAAACCCACCCCGGGGGTCCCATCCTCATGTCAGGGGTCCCATACCCACCTTGGGGGTCCCATCCCCATTTCCGGGGGTCCCATCCCCACCCTGAGGATCCCAAACCCACCCTGGGGGTCCCATCCTCATTTCAGGGGTCCCAAACCCACCCTGAGGGTCCCAAACCCACCCTGGGGGTCCCATCCCCATTTCAGGGGTCCCATCCCCACCCTGGGGTCCCATCCTCATTTCAGGGGTCCCAACCCCTTTTCAGGGGTCCCAACTCCACTCTGAGTGTCCCAAACCCACCCTGGGGGTCCCATCCCCATTTCAGGGGTCTCATCCCCATTTCAGGGGTCCCATCTCCACCCTGAGGGTCCCACCCCCATTTCCGGGGTCCCATCCCCACCCTGGGGGTCCCACCCCCATTTCAGGGGTCCCATCTCCACCCTGGGGGTCCCACCCCCATTTCCGGGGTCCCCCCCCCGTGTCCCCCACCTGCCACCAGAGCTCCTCGGCCTCGGCCACCGTCACCTCGACGACGTCACCGGGGCTGAGGCGCAGGGGGGGCGCCAGGACCCCCGGCGGGGGGGGCAGGCCGCTGTAGGGCTGGGTGCTCTCCATTTTGGGGAGTCCTGGGGGGGGCAACCCCGAGTCAGGATCCCCCCAAAAAACCCCAAAAAATGGATTGGGGGGGGATCAAAAAACCCCAAAAATGGATTGGGGGGGTCAAAACCCCCCCAGGACCCCCAAAAACCGCCGCTGTAGGGCTGGGTGCTCTCCATTTTGGGGAGCCCTGGGGGGGCAATCCCGAGTCAGGACCCCCCGCAAAACCCCAAAAATGGATTGGGGGAGTCAAAAACCCCCAAAAAAATGGATTGAGGGGGTCAAAACCCGCCCAGGACCCCCAAAAACACCGTTGTAGGCCTGGGTGCTCTCCATTTTGGGGAGTCCTGGGGGGGGCAACCCCGAGTCAGGTCCCCCCAAAAAAACCACAAAAATGGATTAGGGGAGTCAAAAAACCCCAAAATTTGACTGGGGGGGGTCAAAGACCCCCAGAAATTGATTGAGAAGGGGTCAAAACCCCCCCGGGACCCCCAAAAACGCCGTTGTAGGGCTGGGTGATCTCCATTTTGGGGAGTCCTGGGGGGGGGCAATCCCGAGTCAGGACCCCCAAAAAAATCCCAAAAATGGATTGGGGGAGTCAAAAAACCCCAAAAATGGATTGGGAGGTCAAATCCCTCCCCCGGGACCCCCAAAAACGTCACTCTGGGGCTGGGTGCTCTCCAATTTGGGGACTCCTGGGGGGCAAACCACGAGTCAGGACCCCCCCAAAAACCCCCAAAAATGGATTGGGGTGGGGTTAAACCCCCAAAAATGGATTGGGGGGGTCAAAACTCCCCCAGGACCCCCAAAAACACCCCTCTGGGGCTGGGTGCTCTCCATTTTGGGGAGTCCTGGGGGGGCCAACCCCGAGTCAGGACCCCCCCAAAACTGCCCAAAATGGATTGGGGGAGTCAAAAACCCCGAAAAATGGATTGGGGTGGGGTTAAACCCCCAAAAATGGATTGGGGGGGGTCAAAAACCCCCCCTGGGACCCCCAAAAATGGATTGGGGGGAGGTCAAAAACCCCCCCTGGGACCCCCAAAAATGGATTGGGGGGAGGTCAAAAACCACGTGGGGACCCCAAATTTGAACTGGGGGGGGGGGGTCAGGACCCCCCCAAATTTGAAATGTGGGGTCAGATTCCCCCCAAAACCCCCAAAATCTGTCCAAGGGTGGTCGGGCACCCCCAAATTTAAAGTGGGGGGGGTCGGGACCCCCCAAATTTGAACTGGGGGGGTCAGGACCCCCCAAATTTGAAGTGGGGGGGGGTCGGGACCCCCCAAATTCCTCACCCAGCTCCCCCCGTTTGGTGTCGGGTCCCGGCCGCTGTGATTTGTTCTGGGGGGGGAGAAGGAAGGAGACCCCCGTGAGTGGGGAGGGTTTGGGGGGGCTGGGGGGGACCGGACCCCCCCAGAGACCCCCGGGGACCCCCCAGAGACCCCCGGGACCCCCCAGAGACCCCCAGGGACCCCCTCGAGACCCCCGGGGACCCCCCAGAGACCCCCAGGGACCCCCCCCAAGGGATCCCCCCCCAAAAAAATCCCGGGAATTTTGGTACCTTCCTTGCTCCGGAGCCGGGATCTGCGGGGAGGAGGGGGGAAAACCTCGTTAGTGGAGGGTAATTAGCACCTTTATTAATTATTGATGAGGTAATCAAAGCCTGACTTAATGAATGAGGTGGTAATTAGTCCACCCCTTAATCAAGGATGGAGTAATTAGTCACTGCCCTTCTTAATAATGGGATAATTAGCCTATCTGTTAATGTTGTGGTAATTAGTCTCTCCCCTAATTAATGATGTGGTAAATAGGTTCTTCCCTAACTCATGTTGGGGTAATTAGGGCTGAGGGTAATTAGTCCATCCCCTAATTGATGATGGGGTAATTTGCCCCAGCCCTAATTAATAATGGGGAAATCGTTCTACCACTAATTAATAACAAACAATGACTCCATCTCCTAATTAATGATGGAGTAATTGGCCCCAGCCCTAATTAATGCTGGGATTAATTGACTCCTGTCTTAATTAATCCTTGTATTTAATTAGGCTCAGCAGGTGGCCATCATTAATGCATCCCACAGTGCCTTGCTCCATATTGGCCATCCTGTATCCCACAATGCCCTGTACTGTGTCAGCCATCTTGTATTCTACAGCGCTCAGTGTCAGCCATCTTGTATCCCACAATGCCTTATTCTGTGTCAGCCATCTTGTATCCCACAATGCCCCGTGCTGTGTCAGCCATCTTGTATCCCACAGCGCTCAGTGTCAGCCATCTTGTATCCCACAATGCCCTGTACTGTGTCAGCCATCTTGTATTCTACAGCACTCAGTGTCAGCCATCTTGTATCCCACAATGCCCTGTGCTGTATCAGCCATCTTGTATTCTACAGCGCTCAGTGTCAGCCATCTTGTATCCCACAATGCCCTGTGCTGTGTCAGCCATCTTGTATTCTACAGCACTCAGTGTGTATCCCACAATGCCCCGTGCTGTGTCAGCCATCTTGTATCCCACAATGCCCCATGCTGTGTCAACCATCTTGTATTCTACAGCCCTCAGTGTCAGCCATCTTGTATTCCGTAATGTTCAGCGCCAGCCATCTCGTCTCCCACAATCCTCTGCTGTGTCAGCCATCTTGTATCCCACAATGCCCCACCCGCCCCCATTACCCTCCTGCCCCCATCCACTGTTTCCCTCTTCACCAATCCCCTCCCCAGTCCCACCATGCCCCTCCCCAATCCCACCATGCCCCTCCCCAATCCCACCATGCCCCTCCCCAATCCCATGATGCCCCTCACCAGTCCCGGCCTTCAGGCAGGTCCCCATGCGCCCCAGGCACTCCTTGTGGGCGGGGGCCCGGCAGCGGCTGCAGCGATAGCCCTGGTAGAAGGTGCCCCTGGGGACACGGAGGGGACACGGGGTCATGGTCACAGGGGACACCTCCAGCCATGCCCCACACCCACCTGAGACCACCCAGCACTGACCAGTCCAGGAGTGACCCGAACCCACCCAGGACTGACCAGTCCATGATTGACCTGAGCCTGTCCAGGACTGACCAGTCCATGGTTGACCTGAGCCTGTCCAGGACTGACCAGTCCATGACCCACCCAGATTGTCCAGCACACTTGACCCACCTGGGTCTTGGCCCATGTTGGTCCCACCAGGATCAACCCAACCAGGAGGGTCTCACCTCAGCTTTGGCCCACCCAGAGCTTGGCCCACCTTGGCCTCCAACCAACCTTGGTCTTGACCCACCTCAGCCTTGACCTCTCACCAACCCTTGACCCACTTTGGCCTTTACCTCCAACCAACCCTTGACCCACCTTGGTCTTGACCCACCTCAGCCTTGACCTCTCACCAACCCTTGACCCACTTTGGCCTTTACCTCCAACCAGCCTTTGACCCACCTTGGTCTTGACTCACCTTGTTTTCTACTCAACCACTGACCCCTTGACCTCCAACCAACCCTTGACCCACCTTGGTCTTGACCCACCTTGTTTTCTACCCAACCATTGGCCCACCTTGACCCCTTGGCCTTCACCCAACCTTGACCCACCTTGGTTTCTACTCAACCTTGACCCACCTTGGCCTTGACCCACCTTGGCCTTGATCTCCAACCAACCCAACCACCCAGACCTCACCCCACCTCCAAGCCCCCTCTCCCAGAGCCCCCCAGACCCCTCTCCCAGCATCCCCCTTGGCCTCCCCAGGACCGTGGGGAACGTGATTTTGGGATCCTACCTCAGCAACATCTGGCAGGCCTTGCAGGACGTGGTGTCCTCGAAGGAGAACATCTGGAAGTCGTGTCCATCAGCCAGAGCGTCCTCGGGGAAGATGTTGGACCTGCCAGACACGGGGAGGACCTGAGTCTGGTGGGGACAAACTGAGCCCCATCAGGACCACCCAGTGGGGCAGGTGTGACCTCCTCTGCGGGGACAGGGCCACCTACAGGGCCATCTCGAACTGCTCCAGCCACTTCTTCTTCAGCTCGCGCGTCTTGAAGAAGAGCTCATAGTCCTGCAGCCCGGCCGCGTCCAGCAGCACGAAGGTGTGGGACCACTGTGGGGGTGGGGAGGGGTCAGCCCCACCCCTCAAATAGGGCGGGGTCACGTGGCACTGGGGATATTGGGGTCACATCCTCCCTCCCTCTCAGGTCACTGGGTGGTGGGGCGTCCACTGGGCATGTGGATATCAGGGTTCACCAGGAACCGGGTTGTGGGGATCCACCAGGGAATGGGGTTTTGGGGTCCACCAGGGACCAGGATCTTGGAATTCACCAGGGAATGAGATTTTGGGGTCCACCAGGGACCAGGATCCTGGGATCCACCAGGGAATGAGATTTTGGGGTCCACCAGGGACCAGGATCCTGGGATCCACCAGGGAACAGAACCTTAGGATCCACCAGGGAAGAAGATCCTGGGATCCACCAGACCTGGACATCAGTGTCCACCAGGCAACAGGGTGTTGGGGTCCACCCAAATGTCCAGATCTGGACATTTGGGACCACGAGGGACCTGGATGTTGGGACCCCTGGTAACCAAGATCCTGGGATCCACCAGACCTGGACCTCTCAGGTCATTGGGAAGAGAACCCGGGGACCATCAGGATCTGGACAGTTGGGACCGCTTGGAACTGGACACACCTGTCCACCAGTGACCAGGATCCTGGGATCCACAAGACCGGACACTTGTGTCCACCTGGATCCTTTGGGAGGAGGACACTGGGATGACCTGGACACTGGAGTCCCCCAGGTCCTAATGTCCCCAGGGTGTCCCCGGTACCTTCTTGCCATCGCGGGGCCCAAGGCCACCATCCCGCAGCTGGTGGCTCTGCAGATCCACCACATCCTTGGTCTCGTAGGAGTCCCCACGGCGCTTGCAGATGATCAGGGCCTTGTCCAGCAGGAAGCCGTACCTGGGGACGGTGACAGCGGTGGCACTGCGTCCCTGAGGCCACTGCCCACCAAGGGGTGTCCCCATGGCTGCCCTGGACCGGCCTCGGCTCTGTGACAGCAGCGTCCCCAAGTGTCCCATCCCTGTGTCCCCAAGGGTGACCTTATGGGGAGGTCCCTGTTTGCTCTTGTCCCCTCGGTGTCCCTGTGGTGTCCCCATGGATGGTCCCATGCCCCCATGGTGTCCCCATGTCCCTGAGGTGTCCTCATGAATGTTTCCACGTCCCTGAGGTGAACCCATGAATGTCCCCATGTCCCCGAGGTGTCCCCGAGGTGTTCCTGAGGTGTCCTCATGAATGTCTCCATATCCCTGACGTGTCCCCATGGTGTCCTCTGTGTTGTCCTCATGAACGTCTCTGTGTCCCTGAGGTGTCTCCATGACTGTCCCCATGTCCCCGAGGTGTTCCTGAGGTGTCCCCATGAATGTCCCCAAGATGTCCCCGAGGTGTCCCCGAGGTGTTCCTGAGGTGTCCCTGAGGTGTTCCTGAGGTGTCCCCGAGGTGTTCCTGAGGTGTCCCCATGAATGTCCCCGAGATGTCCCCGCGATGTCCCCGAGGTGTCCCTGAGGTGTTCCTGAGGTGTCCCCAGGACAGTCCCCATGTCTCTGTGGTGTCCCCATATTGCTGTGATGTCCCTGTGGTATCTCCATGGTTGTCCCCGGGTGTCCCCATGGTGTCCCCATGGTGTCCCCAGGTGCCCCAGGTGTCCCCATGGTGTCCCCATGGTGTCGCCAGGTGCCCCAGGTGTCCCCCAGCTGTCCCCATGGTGTCCCCATGAATGTCCCCAAGATGTCCCCGAGGTGTCCCTGAGGTGTTCCTGAGGTGTTCCTGAAGTGTTCCTGAGGTGTCCCCAGGACAGTCCCCATGTCTGTATGGTGTCCCCATATTGCCGTGATGTTCCTGTGGTATCTCCATGGTTGTCCTCAGATGTCCCCATGGTGTCCCCAGGTGTCCCCCAGGTGTCCCCAGATGCCCCAGCTGTCCCCATGGTGTCCCCATGGTGTCCCTGACCCACCTGTCCACCTTGGAGCGTCTCTCGGTGCTGGAGACCTTCAGCTCCCCATCGATCTTGGGGCGCCCGAACTGCGCCAGGGACTGCGGCTGGGAACGGGAGACGGGAATGGGACACGGGACACGGGAATGGGACATTGGGAATGGGACACTGGGAATGGGACACTGGGAATGGGACACGGGAATGGGACATTGGGAATGGGACATTGGGAATGGGACACGGGAATGGGACACGGGAATGGGACATTGGGAATGGGACACGGGAATGGGACACGGGAATGGGACACGGGAATGGGAATGGGAATGGGACACGGGAATGGGACACGGGAATGGGACATTGGGAATGGGAATGGGAATGGGACACGGGAATGGGACACGGGAATGGGAATGGGAATGGGACACGGGAATGGGACACGGGAATGGGAATGGGAATGGGACACGGGAATGGGACATGGGAACGGGATACGGGAATGGGACACGGGAACGGGAATGGGACACGGGAATGGGACATTGGGAACGGGGCATGGGAATGGGACATGGGAATGGGACACGGGAATGGGAATGGGAATGGGACACGGAAATGGGAATGGGAATGGGACACGGGACACGGGACACTGGGAATGGGACACGGGAATGGGACATTGGGAACGGGGCATGGGAATGGGACACGGGAATGGGACACGGGAATGGGAATGGGAATGGGACACGGGACACGGGACACTGGGAATGGGACATTGGGAATGGGACATTGGGAATGGGACACTGGGAATGGGACACGGGAACGGGACACGGGAATGGGACACGGGAATGGGACATTGGGAATGGGACACGGGAATGGGACACGGGAATGGGACATGGGAATGGGAATGGGACACGGGACACGGGACACTGGGAATGGGACATTGGGAATGGGACATTGGGAACGGGACATGGGAATGGGACATTGGGAATGGGACACTGGGAATGGGACACGGGAACGGGACACGGGAATGGGACACAGGAATGGGACACGGGAATGGGACACGGGAACCCCCCCAGTGGGTGTTGGGAGTCGCAGGGTGGGTTTGGGGGTCCCAGGGTGGATTTGGGGGTCCCAGGGTGGGGGGATTTGGGGATCCCAGGGTGGGATTTGGGGATCCCAGGGTGGGATTTGGGGTTCCCAGGGTGGGTTTGGGGGTCCCAGGTGGGATTTGGGAGTCCCAGGGTGGATTTGGGGGTCCCAGGGTGGGATTTGGGGGTCCCGGGGGGGGTTTGGGGTCTCAGGGAGGAATTTGGGGGTCCCGGGGGGGGTTTGGGGTCTCAGGGAGGAATTTGGGGTCCCAGGGTGGATTTGGGGTTCTCAGGGTGGATTTGGGGTTCCTGGGGTGGGATTTGGGGGTCCCAGGGTGGATTTGGGGTTCCCAGGGAGGAATTTGGGGTTCCCAGGGTGGGATTTGGGGTTCCCAGGGTGGGTTTGGGGTTCCCGTGGTGTTTTGGGGTTCCCGTGGTGTTTTGGGGGTCCCGGGGTGGGATTTGGGGTTCCCAGGGTGGGTTTTTGGGGTTCCCAGGGTGGGTTTGGGGGTCCCAGGGTGGGATTTGGGGTTCCCAGGGTGGGTTTTTGGGGTTCCCGGGGTGTTTTGGGGGTCCCAGGTGGGATTTGGGGGTCCCGGGGTGTTTTGGGGGTCCCAGGGTGGGATTTGGGGGTCCCAGGGTGGGTTTGGGGGTCCCAGGGTGGGATTTGGGGTCCCAGGGTGGGGTGTTTTGGGGGTCCCGGGGTGTTTTGGGGTTCCCAGGGTGGGTTTTTGGGGATCCCGGGGTGTTTTTGGGGGTCCCGGGGTGGGTTTTTGGGGTCCCCACCATGTTGTGCAGGCAGAGCTGGATGCTGGTCAGCTGCTTGAGGGTCTCGTTGTCCCGTTTGACCTCGTTCACGCACTGGGCCAGGTCCTGGGGGGGCGGGGGCTCCAATCAGAGACCCCCCGAACCCCCAAATCCCCCCTGGAGTCCCCAAACCTCCCCTGGAACCCCCAAATCCCCCAAAACCCTCTCAGGAATCCCAAAAATCCCCCTCAAAAAACAACAACTCCCCCCCCACACCCCAAAAATCCCCTCAGGAACCCCCCAAACCTCCCCTGGAACCCCCAGATCCCCCCCAGGGACCCCCAAACCTCCCCTGGAACCCCCAAATCCCCCCCAGGGACCCCCAAACCTCCCCTGGAACCCCCAAATCCCCCCCAGAAACCCCAAAATTCCCCCCAGGGACCCTCCCCCACCCCAAACACCCCCAGACCCTCTTAAGCCCCCCCCCCCAAAAAAAAAAACCTCCCAGGACCCCTCTAAGACCCCCCAGAAACCCACCCAGAGGATCCCCAAAATCCCCCCCCCAAAACCCCCCAGGACCCCCAAATCCACCCCCAACCCCTCAGGGCCCCCCCAGGACCCCCCAAAATCACCCCAGGACCCCCAAATCCTCCCCAAAATCCCCCCCCAGGGACCCCCAAAGTTCCCCCCAAACCCCCTCAAGATCCCCCCAGGACCCCCAAATCCCCCCCAAATCCCCCCCTGGAACCTCCAAATCCCTCCCAAATCCCCCTCAACCCCTCCAGGACCCCCCAAATCCTCCCCCAACCCCATCAGGACACCCCCAGGACCCTCAAGATCCCCCCAGGACCCCCCAAATCCCCCCCAAATCCCCCAAAATCACCCCCACGACCCCCAAATCCTCCCCTAAAATCCCCCCCAGGGACCCCCAAAGTTCCCCCCCAAACCCCTCAAGATCCCCCCAGGACCCCCCAATCCCCCCCCAGCCCCACCCTCATGGCGTCCAGCGCCCCCCGCAGCCGCTCCCGCTCGGCCGCGTCCGGGGTCAGCTTCACCAGCTCCTGGGGGTCAAAGGTCACAGGTGTGTCCAGGTGTGTGTCCCCAGGTGAGCCCCTGCCCCTTAGGTGTGCCCCCAGCTGTCCCCAGCTGTCCCCCGATGTGTCCCCAGGTGTATCCCAGGTGTGTCCCAGCTATCCCCAGGTACCCCAGGTGTGTCCCAGGTACCCCAGGCATCCCCAGGTGTCCCCAGGTGTATCCCAGGTGTGTCCCCAGGTGTGTCCCCAAGTGTGGCCCCAGATGTGTCCCAGGTGTGCCCAGTTGTTCCCAGGTGTCCCCAGGTATCCCAGATGTGTCCCCAGGTGTGTCCCAGCTGTTCCAGGTGTCCCCAGGTGTGTCCCAGGTGTCCCCAGCTGTCCCCAGGTGTGTCCCCAGCTGTCCCCAGGTGTCCCCAGCTGTCCCCAGCTGTCCCCAGGTAGCCCAGGTGTGCGCAGGTGTCACCTGGAGCAGCAGGTGATATTTCAGCACCCTCTGCATGGGCACCATCAGCAGGTCCCGCAGCGAGAAGCGCCCGTTGTTGGCGCGCTGGGAGCACTCCTGGGGCGGGACAGGGGACATTTGGGGACATGTGGGGACATTTGGGGACATTTGGGGACATTTGGGTCAGTTTGGGGTCAGTTTGGGGTCAGTTTGGGGTCATTTGGGGTCAGTTTGGGGTCAGTTTGGGGTCAGTGGGGACAGTTCAGCGTCAGTTTGGGGTCAGTTTGGGGTCATTTGGGGTCAGTTTGGGGGACAGTTCAGGGTCAGTTTGGGGTCAGTTCGGGGTCATTCTGGAGTCAGTTTGGGGTCACTGGGGACATTGGGGTCAATTTGGGAAATTTGGGATCATTGGGGTCATTGGGGACATTTTGGGTCATTGAGGTCAGTTGGGGACATTGGGGACAGTTGGGGCCAGTTTGGGAAATTTGGGGTCATTGGGGACATTGGGGTCAGTTTGGGGTCATCAGGGACATTTTGGGTCATTTGGGATCATTGGGGACGTTTGGGATCACTGGGGTCATTGGGGACATTGGGGTCATTTGGGGGTCATTGGGGACAGTTGGGGTAATTTGGGGTCAGTTTGGGGTCATTTGGGGTCATTTTGGGATCAGGGTCATTGCGGTCATTTGGGTCATTGGGATTGGGAGGGGTCAGAGGGGATTTGGGGTCATTTGGGGTCACAGGAGGTCACTGGGGGTCACCAGGATGGGGAGGGGGGATTTGGGGGAGTTTTGGGGAGTTTTGGGGTGGTTTTGGGGTGGTTTTGGGTGTTTTTGGGGTATTTTGGGGTGTTTGGGGTGTTTTGGGGGTGTTTTTGGGGGTGTTTTTGGGGTGTTTTGGGGTGGTTTTTGGGTGTTTTGGGGTGTTTTGGGGTGTTTTTGGGGTGGTTTTTGGTGTTTTGGGGTGGTTTTTGGGGTGTTTTGGGGTGGTTTTGGGGTGTTTTGCGGTGTTTTGGGGTGTTTTTGAGGTGTTTTGGGGGTGTTTTTGGGTGTTTTAGGGTGTTTTTGGGGTGTTTGGGGGTGTTTTGGGGTGTTTTTGGGGTGTTTTTGGGGGCCAACCTGGAGCTTCATGCGCAGGTCAGTGCAGGTGGAGAGCTGGTCCAGGCGCCGGGCGGCCGCTTCCACCTGGCTGCAGTAGCGGCCGTAGAGCAGGAACCTGGGGGAGGAGACCCAAAATCTGCCCAAAATCCACCCAAATTCACCCAAAATCCACACAAAATCAACCCAAATCTACAGGAAATCAACCCAAAGCCATTGAGATCCATCAAAAATCCACAGAAATCCACCCAAAATCCACCTGGCTGCAGTAGCGGCCGTAGAGCAGGAAGCTGGGGTGGAGACCCAAAATCTGCCCAAATCCACCCAAAATCCGCCCAAAATCTGCCCAAATTCACCCAAAATCCACACAAAATCAACCCAAATCTATACGAAATCAACCCAAAGCCATTGAGATCCATCAAAAATCCATTGAAATCCACCCAAAATCCACAGAAATCCACCCAAAATCCACCTGGCTGCAGTAGCGGACACAGAGGAGGAACCTGGGGTGGAGACCCAAAATCCACCCCAAATCCACCCAAAATCCACCCAAAATCCATTGAAATCCACCCAAAATCCACCCAAATCCACCCAAAATCCACCCAAATCCACCCCAAATCCACCCAAAATCCATCAGAAATCCATTGAAATCCACCCAAAATTCACAGAAATCCACCCAAAATCCACCCCAAATCCACTCAAATACATCCAAAATCCATTGAAATCCACCCAAAATCCACCCAAATCCCACCCCCAAATTCCCCAAATCCCTCCCAGGACCCCTCAAAACTCCCCCAAATCTCCCCAAATTCCCTGTAAATCACCCCAAATTCCCCCCAAAATCCCCCCCAAAATCCCCCCCAAATCCCCCTGCCAGGACCCCCAAATCCCCCCAAAATCCCCCAAAATCCCCCCCCCCAAATCCCTGCCCCAGGACCCCCCAAAACTCAACAAAATGCCCCCCAAATCCTCCCCTAGGACCCCAATTCCCCCCCTAATCCCTCCCAGGGCCCCCCAAAATCCCCCCAAATTCCCCCAAACCCCCCAAATCCCCCCATAAATCCCCCCCAAACTCCATAAATCCCCCCAGCCCCCCTAAAATCCCCTCAAATCCCCCAAATTGCCCCCAAATCCCCCCCAGAACTCCCTAAATTCCCCCCCCAACTCCCCAAATTCCCCCCAAATCGCCCCAAATACCCCCCAAAACTCCCCAAAATCCCCTCAAATCGCCCCAAATTCCCCCCAAAACTCCCCAAAATCCCCTCAAATCGCCCCAAATTCCCCCCAAATCGCCCCAAAATCCCCCTAAATTCCCCCCCCGTACCTCTCCTTGTACTGCAGGAACAGGGGGGGCAGCGCCCGCCCCCCCCCGCCCCCCCCCAGCGCCCCCCGCAGCTCCCCCAGGAAACGCCGGTGCAGCTCCAGCAGCTCCTGCGGACTGGGGTTACTGGGGGAACTGGGGGAACTGGGAATGGGACTGGGGGTACTGGGAATGGGACTGGGGTTACTGGGGGAACTGGGAACGGGGCTGGGGGGAACTGGGGGAACTGGGAACGGGACTGGGGGCACTGGGAACAGGGACAGGGGGCACTGGGAACGGGACTGGGGGCACTGGGGGAACTGGGATCGGGACTGGGGGCACTGGGAATGGGGCTGGGGGAACTGGGAGGCGGACTGGGGGCACTGGGAGCAATGGGAACGGGGCTGGGGGCACTGGGAATGGGGCTGGGGGCATTGGGAATGGGGCTGCGGTTACTGGGGGCACTGGGAACGGGACTGGGGGCACTGGGAGCACTGAGACGGGGGGGGCGGGGGGCACTGAGGGAACTGGGAATGGGGCTGGGGCACTGGGGGAACTGGGAACGGGATTGGGGGTACTGGGAATGGGACTGGGGGCACTGGGAACAGGACTGGGGTTACTGGGAGCACTGGGAACAGGGCTGGGGGTACTGGGAACGGGGGCTGGGGTTACTGGGAGCACTGGGAACGGGACTGGGGGCACTGGGAGTGGGGCTGGGGGCACTGGGAATGGGACTGGGGGCACTGGGGGAACTGGGAACAGGACTGGGGTTACTGGGAGCACTGGGAAGGGGACTGGGGACACTGGGAGAGGTTACTGAGAACACTGGGAATGGGACTGGGAGAACTGGGGGAACTGGGAACGGGACAGGGAACACTGGGAGCACTGGGAATGGGGACAGGGGGCACTGGGAATGGGATTGGGGGCACTGGGGTCACTGGGACTGGGAGCACTGGGAGCACTGGGAGCACTGGGAGCACTGGGAGGGGTTAATTGGGGTTAACTGGGGAGGTTCTGGGGGAAGTGTGCAGGGTCACTGGTGTCACTGGTGTCACTGGTGTCACTGGTCAGTGTCCCCATGTCCCCTGTCCCCGTGTCCCTGTGCCCATGTCACTGTCACCTCCACGTTACTGGTGTAACTGGTGTCACTGGTCACTGGAACTGGTGTCACTGGTGTCCCCGGTCAGTGTCCCCATGTCCCCATGTCCCCGTGTCCTGGTGTCACTGTCACCTCCACGTCACTGGTCAGTGTCCCCGTGTCCCTTGTCCCTGTGTCCCCATGTCCGTGTCACTGTCACCTCCACGTTACTGGTGTAACTGGTGTCACTGGTCAGTGTCCCCCTGTCCCCGTGTCCCTGTGCCCATGTCACTGTCACCTCCATGTTACTGGTGTAACTGGTGTCACTGGTCAGTGTCCCCGTGTCCCCATGTCCCTGTGTCCTGGTGTCACTGTCACCTCCATGTCACTGGTCAGTGTCCCTGGTGTCCCTGGTGTCCCTGGTCAGTGTCACTGGTGTCACTGGTGTCACTGGACAGTGTCCCTGGTCAGCGTCCCCGTGTCCCCATGTCCCCATGTCCCCGTGTCCCCTTGTCCCCGTGCCCTGTGTCACTGTCACGTCCACATTACTGGTCAGTGTCCCTGGTGTCCCTGGTGTCACCGGTCAGTGTCCCCGTGTCCCCATGTCCCCGTGTCACTGTCACCTCCACGTTGATGAAGACGCTCTCCATGTCCCGCGGGCTCAGGAAGTGCCGCAGCGGCCGCAGGAAGTGCTGGGGACACCAGGGGGACACCGGGGGGACACCGGGGGGGACACCAGGGGGACACCAGGGGGGACACCAGGGGGACACCGCGCCTTACTGGGAGCACTGGGAGCACTGGGAGGCCCCGTGCGGCCACCTCTGTCCCAGTGTCCCCAACATCCCCAGTGTCCCCATGAGCCAATGTCCCCCTTCTCCCAATTTCCCATTTTTGTCCCCAATGTCCTCATTGTCCCCCAATGTCCCCAATGTCACCAATGTCCCCAGTGTCCCCAATGTCCCCAACACCCACAGTGTCCCCATTGTCCCCCAATGTCCCCAGTGTCCCCAGTGTCCCCAATGTCCCCAGCACCCCCAATACCTCCATTGTCCCCAATATCCCAAGTGTCCCCAATGTCCCCATTGTCCCCAATGTCTCCATGTCCCCAATGCCCCTGTTGTCCCCAATGTCCCCAATGTCCCCAATGTCCCAAGAGTCCCCAGTGTCCCCAATGTCCCCAACACCTGCAGTGTCCCCATTGTCCCCAGTGTCTCCATGTGGCACATGACCTCCAGGGTCTCCATGTCCCCAATGTCCCCATTGTCCCCATTGTCCCCCATGTCTCCATGTCCCCAGTGTCCCCAATGTCCCCAATACCCCCATTGTCCCCATTGTTCCCAGTGTCCCCACCTGGCAGATGGCCTCCAGGATCTCCGTGTACCCAATGTCCCCATTGTCCCCAAGGTACCCAATGTCCCCATTGCCCCCAATGTCCCCAGTGTTCCCAATGTCCCCAACACCCCCAATGTCCCCAATGTCCCCATTGTCCCCGTTGTCCCCTCAGTGTCCCCACCTGGCAGATGGCCTCCAGGGTCTCCGTGTACCTCTCCTCCGTCTGCCGCAGCTCCTGCAGGCAGCAGAGCCGCCGATCCACGGTCCCCCGCTGTGGGGACATGGGGACAATGGGGACAGTGGGGACAGTGGGGACAATGGGGACAATGGGGACATTGGGGACATTGGGGACAGTGGGGACAATGGGGACATGGGGACAATGGGGACAGTGGGGGGAATGGGGACATGGGGACAATGGGGACATTGGGGACAGCGGGGACAGTGGGGACAATGGGGACAATGGGGACATTGGGGACAATGGGGACATTGGGGACAATGGGGACAATGAGGACATTGGGGACAATGGGGACATTGGGGACAATGGGGACAATGGGGACATGGGGACAATGGGGACAGTGGGGACAGTGGGGACATGGGGGACATTGGGGACATTGGGGACAATGGGGACAATGGAAACATTGGGGACAATGGGGACATTGGGGACATTGGGGACAATGGGGACAATGGGGACTGTGGGGACAATGGGAACATGGGGACATGGGGACATGGGGACAATGGGGACATTGGGGACAATGGGGACATTGGGGACATGGGGACAATGGGCACATTGGGGACAGTGGGGGGAATGGGGGGACATGGGGACAATGGGGACAATGGGGGCATCGGGGACATTGGGGACACTGGAAAGACATGCGGACGTGGGGACATTGGGGACATGGGGACAATGGGGACAATGGGGACAGTGGGGACACGGGGACAATGGGGACATGGGGACACTGGGGGGACATGTGTCTCAGATATTTTTGGGAGGGTCCCAGGTATTTTTGGGGACTCCCAGGTGTTTTTGGGGACTCCCAAGTGCCCGGGGGGGGGAGGGGGGGGGGTCACACCCACCGTGGCCGGGGGGGGCTCCACCCTCATCAGGTCCTCGTAGATGTCACCGCCCTCGTCCCCTTCGGCCTCCACGCAGTCGTAGAGGTCATCGTCCTCCTCGGCCGTGTCACTGCGGGGTGGGGACAGCTGGGGACACCCCCGGGACACCCCCCGGACACCCCCCAGACACCCCGCGAGGCCCCCAAATTGTCCCCAAATCCTCCGGGCGTCCGTAATGTCCCCAAATACCCCCTGTGCCCCCCCCACCCCGTTAATGTCCCCAAATGTCCCTGATTGTCCCCAAATCCCCCACAATGTCCCCAAAATGTCCCTGATTGTCCCCAACCCCCCCAATGTCCCCAAAATGTCCCTGATTGTCCCCAACTCTTCCAATGTCCCAAAAATGTCCCTGATTGTCCCCAAATGTCCCTGATTGTCCCCAACTCTCCCAATGTCCCCAAATGTCCCTGATTGTCCCCAACCAATACCCCCATGACCCTCCCAGCATCCCCAGTACTCCCAGTACTCCCAGTATCCCCCAGTGCCTCCCAGTACTCCCAGTATCCCCAGTATCCCCAGTGTCTCCAATATCCCCAGTATTCCCAGTACTCCCAGTACCCCCAGTATCCCCAGTACTCCCAGTATCCCCAGTATCCCCAGTATCCCCAGTACCCCCAGTATTCCCAGTACCCCAGTATCCCCAGTATCCCCAGTACTCCCAGTATTCCCAGTATCCCCAGTACCCCCAGTATCCCCAGTGCCTCCCAGTATCCCCCAGTACCCCCCAGTATTCCCAGTATTCCCAGTATCCCCAGTGTCCCCAGTATCCCCAGTATCCCCCAGTGCCTCCCAGTATTCCCAGTACCCCCAGTACTCCCAGTATCCCCAGTATCCCCAGTATCCCCAGTACTCCCAGTATCCCCAGTACTCCCAGTATTCCCAGTATCCCCAGTGTCCCGCACTCACTCGATGAGGTCGGACAGGCCGCTGTAAATGTCCTCGTCCCCAACGCTGTCCTCGGACGGGAACGGCCTGGGGGGGACACGGCCGGACACCAGTGACCCTCAGGGACTGGACACCAGTGACCATCAGGGACTGGACACCACTGACCCTCAGGGACTGGACACGACTGACCCTCAGGGACTGGACAGCAGTGACCCTCGGGGACCGGACACTGGGGACTGGACACCAGTGACCCTCAGGGACTGAACACCAATGACCCTCAGGGACTGGACACCAGTGACCCTCAGGGACTGAACACCAATGACCCTCAGGGACTGGACACCAGTGACCCTTGGGGACTGGACACCAGTGACCCTTGGGGACTGGACACTGGAGACTGGACACCAGTGACCCTCAGGGACTGGACACCAGTGACCCTCGGGGACTGGACACTGGAGACTGGACACCAGTGACCCTCAGGGACTGGACACCAGTGACCCTCGGGGACTGGACAGCAGTGACCTTCAGGGACTGGACACCAGTGACCCTCGGGGACTGGACACTGGGGACTGGACACCAGTGACCCTCGGGGACTGGACACTGGGGACTGGACAGCAGTGACCCTCGGGGACTGGACAGCAGTGACCCTTGGGGACTGGACACCAGTGACCCTCAGGGACTGGACACCAGGGACTGGACATTTGGAACCCTCGGGGACTGGACACCAGTGACCCTCAGGGACTGGACACCAGGGACTGGACATTTGGAACCCTCGGGGACTGGACACTGGGACTTTCAGGGACTGGACATCTGGGGTCCTTGGGACCTGGACATTTGGGACTGGACATCTGGGACCTTCAGGCACTGGACATATGGACCCTCTGGGGACTGGACATCAGGGACTGGACATCTGGGATGTTTAAGGGACTGGACACCTGGGACCTTCAGGGAATGGACACCTGAACCATCAGGGACTGGACACTGTGGTCACTCAGAGAGGGGACTGGACATGTGGACCCTCAGGGACCGGACATCTGGGATGTTTAAGGGACTGGACACCTGGGACCTTCAGGGACTGGACACCTGGGACTCTCAGGACTGGAGACTTGGGACCCTCAGGGACTGGACACCTGGGACCCTCAGGACTGGACACCTGAACCATCAGGGACTGGACACTGTGGTCACTCAGAGAGGGGACTGGACACCTGGACCCTCAGGGACCGGACGCCGCAGTCGTGTCCACTCACGTCAATCCTTTGCTCTGCGCGATCGGGGTCCAGGAGAGCGCTGAGAGCGTCTCAATCACCTGGGGACAGACAGGTGACATTGAGGGACCCAGAGGGTGACCCGGACCCCTGGGTGCCACCCCCCCAGGACAGCTGGACCCCTGACCCCACCTTGCCGAAGTCCTGGACGTCGAAGAGGTCGAAGGCGCCGAAGAGCCGGTGCTTGGGGAGCCCGAATTTGTCGGCGCAGGCGGTCAGGAAGGTGCGGATGTTCCTCAGGCACAGGAACTGCGGTGGCACCGTCACCAGTGTCACCGGTGTCACCCACCATCTCCCCCCCAACCCAGTGTCACCCCCGTCCCACTGTCATCATTCCCCATCTCCTCCAATCGCACCAGCCCTGCCGTTGTCATCGTCAATGTCACCATCATCATCATCTCCATTGTCCCATTGTCATCACTGTCCTGTCACCCTCATTCACACCGGTCCTCTCACTGTCACCATCAATGTCACCACTGTCATCCTCACTGTCCCCATCATGGCCACCACCCTCATCCACATCTGTCACTGTCACCGTCAATGTCCCCATCATCATCCTCATTGTCCCATCATGGCCACCATCCTCATCCACGCCCACCATTGTCACCATCAATGTCCCCATCATCATCCTCATTGTCCCATCATGGCCACCGCCCTCATCCACGCCCACCATTGTCATTGTCACCATCAATGTCCCCATCATCATCCTCATTGTCCCATCATGGCCACCATCCTCATCCGCGCCCTTCATTGTCATCATCAACGTCACCAATGTCACCAGTGCCATCCCCACTGTCCCATCATCATCATCATTCCCCCATCACCCTCATCCACCTGGACCCCTGGACCAGTCCTGTCACTGTCACCATCAATGTCACCACTGTCATCCCCATTGTCCCCATCATGGCCACCACCCTCATCCACACCCACCATTGTTATTGTCACCATCAATGTTCCCATCACCAACAAGGCCAATGTCCCCATCATGGCCACCACCCTCATCTACATCCACCATTGTCACCATCAGTGTCCCCATTGTCATCCTCACTGTCCCCATCATGGCCACCACCCTCATCCACACCCACCATTGTTATTGTCACCATCAATGTCCCCATCCCCATTGTCCCCATCATGGCCACCACCCTCGTCCTCACCCACCACTGTCACTGTCACTGTCACTGTCACTGTCACTGTCACTGTCACTGTCACTGTCACACCCTCCCCATGTCCCTCCCTGTCCCCACCCTGGCTCTCACCTGTGACATCTGTGGCCGGGGACAGATGTCTCGGGGGGGGACAGCGCGGGGCAGGAGGGCGTTGAGGAGGTGGCACAGCAGGACCCCGTCCCGCAGCGCCTGCGCCAGGTCCCACACCTGTCCCCCGGGGCCGCTGGCCCGGTGTCCGGCCGGCAGGACACGCGCGGCCACCAGCCAGTGGGCACATTGGCGCCACGCCTCCATGGGGACAACGGGGACCGGCCGGCCGAGGGGGGGACCTGCTGGGATGAACTTCGATGGAGGTGGGTCCTGGTGGGATGAACTTCAATGGAGGTGGGTCCTGAAAGGATGAATTCAATGGAGTTGTGTCCTGGTGGGATGAACTTCTATGGAGTTGGGTCCTGGTGGGATGAACTTTGATGGAGGTGGGACCTGCTGGGATGAACTTCAGTGGAGGTGGGACCTGCTGGGATGAACTTTGATGGAGGTGGGTCCTGCTGGGATGAACTTCAGTGGAGTTGGGTCCTGGTGGGATGAACTTCAATGGAGGTGGGTCCTGGTGGGATGAACTTTGATGGAGGTGGGTCCTGCTGGGATGAACTTCAGTGGAGGTGGGTCCTGCTGGGATGAACTTCAATGGAGGTGGGTCCTGGTGGGATGAACTTTGATGGAGGTGGGTCCTGGTGGGATGAACTTCAGTGGAGGTGGGTCCTGCTGGGATGAACTTCAATGGAGGTGGGACCTGCTGGGATGAACTTTGATGGAGGTGGGTCCTGGTGGGATGAACTTTGATGGAGGTGGGACCTGCTGGGATGAACTTTGATGGAGGTGGGTCCTGGTGGGATGAACTTTGATGGAGGTGGGTCCTGAAAGGATGAATTCAATGGAGGTGGGTCCTGGCAGGATGGATTTCAGTGGAGGTTGGTCCTGCTGGGATGAACTTCGATGGAGTTGGGTTCTGAAAGGATGGATTTCAACGGAGGTGGGTCCTGGCAGGATGAATTTCTGTGGAGGAGCAGGTGGAGGTGGTTCCTGGTGGGATCAATGGAGGTGGGTCCTGGCAGGATAAACTTCTGGGGAGGGGTCGATGAAAGAGGGTCCAACCACCAGCTTCTGGCCAGGAACTGAAGGAGGTGGGATCCCAGTGGGGTGAGATCCCGATGGAGGTGTGATCCCAGTGGAGGTGAGATCCTGGTGGAGGTGAAATCCTGGATGAGATCCTGGTGTAGGTGAGATCCCAAAGTAGGTGAGATCCCAGCGGAGCTGAGATCCCAGTGTAGGTCAGATCCTGGATGAGATGAGATCCTGGTGCAGGTGAGATCCCAGTGGAAATGAGATCCCAGTGGAGGTGAGATCCTGGTGCAGGTGAGATCCTGGTGCAGGTGAGATCCTGGTTGAGGTGAGATCCTGGTTGAGGTCAGATCCTGGTTGAGGTCAGATCCCGGTGCAGGTGAGACCCCAGTGTCACCACCCCTGCCCAGAGCAGCACCAGGTCAGGCCCTGCCTTGCATGGCCTTGGCAGGACCCCTGGATGACCCCTGGATGACCCCTGGACAACCCCTGGACAACCCCTGGACCACCCCTGGACCACCCCTGGACCACGCCTGGACAAACCTCAGAGCCTCCAGCAGCTCCCACGGCGCAGGGTGGGTTCCCTTCCCCCCAGGAAGGGGAGGAACCGGAGGAACCGGAGGCCCCGTGGGGCCACCTCCGGTGACGAGTGACAGACCTCGGTCCCCGTGCCACCACCAGGCCCAGATGTCCCCGTCGGGCTCCTTCTCCTGCTTGGCCCAGGCCCAGGCAGGGGTGTCCGGTGGCCTGGGGGACGCCCCGGAAGGTCAGGGGTGGTGGCACGGGGGACAGGGCAGGTGCGGCGCCTGCGCCCCGGGGCTGCCGCGGGGGACAACGGGAACTGGGCCCGGGTGGCTCCCGGGTGGCTTCCGGGGACCTTCCTGTGACAGCGGCGGGGAGGAGGAGCTGCCACCACGGGGGCGGTGGGGACCAGGGGACAATGGGAGGGACGTGGGATGTGGGGGGATCTCCGGGTTCCTGGGGCCTGGAGCCAGGCCAAGGGCCCAGGAGGGGTCCAGGTGGCCTCTGGACATGGTGGTCCAGAAGGTCCAGGAGGGGTCCAGGTGGCCTCTGGACATGGTGGTCCAGAAGGTCCAGTAGGTCCAGGTGGCCTGGATATGGTGGCCCAGGAGGTCCAGGTGGCCTCTGGACATGGTGGCCCAAGAGGTCCAGATGGTCAGACATGGTGGCCCAGGAGGTCCAGGTGGCCTCTGGACATGGTGGCCCAAGAGGTCCAGGTGGTCAGACATGGTGGCCCAGGAGGTCCAGGTGTCCTGGACGTGGTGGCTGAGGAGGTCCAGGTGGCCTGGGCATGGTGGCTCAAGAGGTCCAGGAGGGGTCCAGGTGGCCTGGGCATGGTGGCCCAAGTGATCCAGGTGGCCTGGATGTGGTGGCCCAAGAAGTTGAGGTGGCCTGGGCAGGGTGGTCCAGAAGATCCAGGTGGCCTGGACATGGTGGCCCAGGAGGTCCAGGTGGTCAGACATGGTGGCCCAGGAGATCCAAGAGGGGTCCAGATGTCCAGGATCTGTTGGGGGGGTCTCAGGATGGACCCAGGTGTTGGGGTCCTACCGAGATCTTGGAGTTGACCCAGGTCCAGGAGAGACCCAAGTGTCCAAGCGCCACCAGGTGTCCAGGAGGGGACCCAGGACACGCCAGGGATCTCGGGATGGACCCAGGTGTCCAGATCCTACCAGGAGTCCTGAAGGTCACCCAGGTCCTACCAGGGGTCACCAGGTGGACCTAAGTGTCCAGATCCAGGTGTCCAGGTCCTACCAAAGGTCCTGGAGACAACCCAGAACCCCTCAGGTGTCTCAGGATGGACCCAGGTCCAGGTGAACCCCAGGTGTCCATGTCCTACCAGGAGTCCTGAAGGTCACCCAGGTCCTACCAGGGGTCACCAAGTGGACCTAAGTGTCCAGATCCAGGTGGCCAGGTCCTACCAAAGGTCCTGGAGACAACCCAGAACCCCTCAGGTGTCTCAGGATGGACCCAGGTCCAGGTGAGCCCCAGGTGTCCATGTCCCACCAGGGGTCCTGGAGGTCACCCAGGTCCTAGCAGGGGTCATTAGGTGGACCTAAGTGTCCAGATCCAGGTGTCCAGATCCAGATGTCCAGGTCCTACCAAAGGTCCTGGAGGTGACCCAGGACCCCTCCCAGGTCCAGGTGAGCCCCATGTCCTACTAAAGGTCTGGGAGGTCACCCAGGTCCTACCAGGGGTCATTAGGTGGACCACACAGGTGTCCAGATCCAGGTGTCCAGATCCAGGTGTCCATGTCCTACCAAAGGTCCAGGAGATCACTCAGCTCCTTTCAGGGGTCACCAGGTGTCCGTGACCTCTTGGTGGGGGTGGGGTGGGGTCTCAAGGAGGACCCGAGGACCCTCCTCACCCCCACCCCTCGGCCCTGCAGGGTCCCCCCCTGGTGTCCCCCCCCAGCCCCCCGTCGCGGTCCCCCCTGGGTTGTCCCCTGGCGGTGTCGCAAGCCCCGAGGTGGCCCCGCGCCAGCGCCTTCCCCGAAATGAGGAACGAGCGGGCAGCCCCTCCCCCACACCGCGGGGGGGCCCAACCCCCACCCAACCCCCACCCAACCCCCACCCAGGGGCACCCAAGGGTGCGGGACCCCCCCCCCCAAAAGTGTCACCCCTGCCCCACCCCACCCCCGGCACGGGGGTCCCGGCGGTGTCACCACCCCCCCACCCCCACCCAGTGGCCGGAGTGGCCGGAGTGGCCGGAGTGGCCGGAGCCCCCTCCCCCCCCCCCCACCCATGGGTGGGCCCGGGTTACCCATTAACCCCCGCGGCGCCATAAAGGGACCCCCCCGCCCCCGCCGTCCCTCTGGCTGTCCCTGTCCCTGTCCCTGTCCCTGTCGCTGTCCCTGTCGCTGTCCCTGTCCCTGTCCCCGTCGCTGTCCCCGTCGCTGTCCCCGTCGCTGTCGCTGTCCCCGTCGCTGTCCCCGTCGCTGTCGCTGTCACCTCCCCGCGGCCATGGGGGCTCCGGCTCCCCCCACCCTCCTCCTCCTCCTCTTCGGCCTCCCGGTGCTGCTCGGGACCCCCGCCCGCGCGCAGATGTGAGCCTTGGGGACCCCCACCCACCCATCCACCCACCCATGGGACACCCTCCCCATCCATGGGACCCCCACCCACCCACCCATGGGACCCCCTCCTTACCCATGGGACCCCCACCCATGGGACCCCCTCCCCATCCATGGGACCCCCTCCTTACCCATGGGACCCCCACCAATGGGACCCCCACCCATGGGACCCCTTCCCCATCCATGGGACCCCCTCCTTACCCATGGGACTCCCACCTGTCCATGGGACCCCCACCCATGGGACCCCCTCTTTACCCATGGGACCCCCCATCTTTGAGACCCCCACCCACTCAGCCACCTGTGGGACCCTCACCCATGGGACCCCCTCTCCACCCATGGGACCCCCTCCTTACCCATGGGACCCCCACCAATGGGACCCCCACCCATGCGACCCCTTCCCCACCCATGGGACCCCCACCCACCCACCTGTGGGACCCCCACACCCATCCATGGGACCCTCCCATTCTTGGGACCCCCATTAACCCATGGGACCCCCACCCATCCATGGGACCCCCACCCACCCATGGGTCCCCCCATCTTTGGGACCCCCACCCATGGGACCCCCACCCATCCATGGGACCCCCACCCACCCATGGGTCCCCCCATCTTTGGGACCCCCACCCATGGGACCCCCACCCATCCATGGGACCTCCACCCACCCATGGGACCCCCCATCTTTGGGACCTCCACCCATGGGACCCCCACCCATGGGACCCCTTCCCCACCCATGGGACCCCCACCCATGGGACCCCTTCCCCACCCATGGGACCCCCTCCCTACCCATGGGACCCCCCATCCTTGGGACCCCCCTCCATTCACCCATGGGACCCCCACCCACCCATCCACGGGACCCCCCCCTGTCAATAGGAGCCCCCCACCCATAGGACCCCTCATCCAACCATGTGACCCCTCCCCAACCATGGGACCCCATTCACCCATGGGACCCCCCACCCACCCACAAGACCCCCATCCATGCCCTCCCCCGCTCATGGAATCCCCTTTTTTGGGAACCCCCAGACTTTGGGATCCACCCCCCCCAGCCCGGAGCCCCCATATCCGGGACCCCCCCCAAAACCCCAAACCTGCCAGGGACCCCCCGCTAAACCCAAATGTCCTGGGGGGATTTGGGGTGAAATGGGGGATTTGGGGGTTTCTGGGTGCTGCGAGGTCCCCAGGGTGATTTGGGGACAGATTTTGGGGTTTCTGGGTGACTTGGGGACAGATTTTGGGGTTTCTGGGACACTGTGGGGACAGATTTTGGGGTTTCTGGGGGATTTGGGGAGAGATTTTGGGGTTTCTGGGTGCTGTGGTGTCCCCGAGGTGATTTTGGGACAGATTTTGGGGTTCCTGGATGATTTGGGGACAGATTTTGGGGTTTCTGGTTGCTATGGTGGCCCTGAGTTTTTGTGGGAACAGATTTTGGGGTTTGTGGGTGATTTGGGGACAGATTTTGGGGTTTCTGGGGGATTTGGGGAGAGATTTTGAGATTCCTGGGTGCTGTGGTGTCCCCAAAGTGATTTGGGGACAGATTTTGGGGTTCCTGGGTGCTGTTAGTTCCCCGAGGTGATTTGGGGACAGATTTTGGGGTTTCTGGGCGCTGTGGTGGCCCTGAGGTTTTGTGGGGACAGGTTTTGGGGTTTGTGGGTGCTGTGGTGTCCCTGACGTGATTTGGGGACAGATTTTGGGGTTCCTGGGTGCCCTGGTGTCCCCAAAGGTGATTTTGGGGATAGATTTGGGGTTCCTGGGTGCTGTGGTGTCCCCGAGGTGATTTTTGGACAGATTTTGGGGTTTGTGGGTGATTTGGGGACGGATTTTGGGGTTTCTGGGCACTGTGGTGGCCCTGAGGTTTTGTGGGGACAGGTTTTGGGGTTTCTGGGTGATTTGGGGACAGATTTTGGGGTTTCTGGGTGATTTGGGGACAGATTTTTGGGGTTTCTGGGTTCTGTGGTGTCCCTGAGGTGATTTTGGGGACAGATTTCGGGTTCCTGGGTGATTTTGGGTACAGATTTGGGGTTTCTGGGTGCTGTGAGTTCCCCGAGGTGATTTTGGGACAGATTTTGGGGTTCCTGGGTGATTTGGGGATGGATTTGGGGTTCCTGGGTGATTTGGGGACGGATTTTGGGGTTCCTGGGTGATTTGGGGACAGATTTCGGGTTCCTGGGTGCCCTGGTGTCCCCGAGGTTATTTTGGGGACAGATTTTGGGGTTTTTGGGTGATTTTGGGGACAGATTTTGGGGTTCCCGGCCTCCCTGACCACCCTTGGGTGCCCGCAGGGTGACCATGGTGACCCCGGCCGTGCTGCGGCTGGACACGGAGGAGCTGGTGGTGCTGGAGGCGCCCGGAGCGGCCGCGGCGGCCGAGGCCTCGCTGATGGTCCAGGACTTCCCCCAGAAGCGCCAGGTCCTGTTCCAGAGCCGGGTGGCCCTGAGCCCGGCCCAGGGCATGATGGCCACGGCCACCATCAAGGTACGGGGTCACCACCGTGTCCTGGTCACTGTCACCACCCACCCCCGTCAGGGGCACCGCCCCGGGTCGTTGTCCGAGCGGTCACTGCGCGGGGCTGGACCCTGAACCGGCGTTGGGGAATGTCCAGAGGGTGGGGGATGGGGAGGAGGGGTGGTCACTCCTGGAGGTGGTCACTCTGGGGTCTGTGGGGGTGGTCACTCCTGGGGATGGTCACTCTGGGGTCCATGGGGGTGGTCACTCTGGGGTCCTTGGGGGTGGTCACCCCTGGGGATGGTCACTCTGGGGTCCATGGGGGTGGTCACCCCTGGGGATGGTCACTCTGGGGTCCGTGGGGGTGGTCAGTCCAGGATCCATGGGGGTGGTCACTCCTGGGGGTGGTCACTCCTGAGGTCTGTGGGGATGGTCACCCTGGGGATGGTCACTCTGGGGTCCTTGGGGGTGGTCAGTCCAGGATCCATGGGGGTGGTCACTCCTGCGGATGGTTTCTCTGGGTCCATGGGGGTGGTCACTCTGAGGTCCTTGGTGGCGGTCACCCTGGGGATGGTCGCTCTGGGGTCCTTGGGGGTGGTCACCCTGGGGGTGGTCACTCCTGAGGTCTGTGGGGATGGTCACCCTGGGGATGGTCACTCTGGGGTCCATGGGGGTGGTCACTCTGAGGTCCTTGGGGGTGGTCACTCTGGGGATGGTCACCAATACCCTCTGTCCCTGTGAATGTCCCCAATGTCCCCATGGATGTCCCCAATGTCCCCATGGATGTTCTCAATGTCCCCAATGTCCCTGTGGATGTCCTGGATGTCCCCAATGTCCCCATGGACATCCCCACAGGTTTCCCCAATGTCCCCAATGTCCCCAATGACCCCAATTTCCCTATGGATGTCCCCCATGTCCCCAATGTCCCCCATGTCCCCAATGTCCCCCATGTCCCCAATGTCCCCAATGTCCCCAATGTCCCCAGTGTCCCCAATGCCCCCAATGCCCCCAATGTCCCCAATGACGTCCCCGATGTCCCCGCTGTCCCCGCAGGTGCCGGCCAGGTCGCTGCCGCCGCCGCCGGGGCAGCAGAAGCCGTTTGTGGCGGTGACGGCGCGGGTGGGGACGGTGACGCTGGAGAAGGTGCTGCTGGTGTCCCTGCAGAGCGGCCACATCTTCCTGCAGACCGACAAACCCATCTACACCCCCGGGGCCACCGGTCAGCGGGGACACCTGGGGACACCTGGGGACACCTGGGGACACCTCAGGGCACCAGGGGACAGATGGGGACAGATGGGGACAAATGGGGATGGATGGGGACAGCTGGGACACCTGGGGACACCTGGGGACAGACTGGGGACAGATGGGACAGTGGGGGACAGATGGGACAGATGGAGACAGATGGGGACGGATGGGGACACCTCAGGGCACCAGGGGGACACTTGGGGACACCTGGGGACAGCTGGGGACGGATGGGGACAGATGGGGACAGATGGGGACACCTCGGGGCACCGGGGGACAGACTGGGGACAGATGGGGATAGATGGGATAGATGGGGACAGCTGGGAACACCTCGGGGCACCTGGGAACACCTGGGGACAGATGGGGACAGATGGGACAAATGGGGACACCTGGGGACAGCTGGGGACAGCTGGGGACACCGCCAGCATGGGGACGCTGTGGGGCATGGAGAGGATGTGGGGACGCTGTCCCCCGTGTCCCCTCCCAGAGCTGGGTGTCCCCATTCCTGTGCTCGCCCTGTCCCCCGCGTCCCCTCTGAGTCCCCCGTGTCCCTGCGAATGTCCCCAATGTCCCCTGTCCCCGCGGGTGTCCCCTCTCACCTTGTCCCCTGTGTCCCCTCCCAGTCCTCTGCCGCCTCTTCACCGTGGGCCACCTCATGCAGCCGGTGGCCAAGACGGTCATCGTGGAGGTCAAGGTGGGTGACCCGGGGTGACACCACAGGGGGGGTGACACCAGGGGCGGGTGACACCAGGGGGGTGACACCGCAGGGGTGACACCACAGGGGGTGACACCGCAGAAGTGACACCAGAGGGGCTGACACTGCAGGGGTGACACCACGGGGGTGACACCATGGGGTGGGTCACCATGGGGGGTGACACCAGGGGCAGGTGACACTGGGGGGGTGACACTGGGGAAGTGACACTGCGGGGAAAGACACCACGGGGGTGACACCAGGGGCGGGTGACACCACAGGGGTGACACCGGGGGGTGACACCAGGACAGGTGACACTGGGGGGGTGACACCACGGGGGGGTGACACCACAGGGGTGACACCACGGGGGGGTGACACCACAGGGGTGACACCAGGGGCAGGTGACACCGGGGGGGTGTACCACGGGGGGTGACACTAGGGGGGTGATGCCGGGGCAGGTGACACGGGGACAGGTGACACGGGGACAGGTGACACGGTGCCACCTGTGCCACTGTCCCCGCAGACGCCCGACAACGTCATCATCAAGCAAGTGCCGGTGTCGTCCCCCAGCAAGAACGGGATCCTGTCCCTCAACCATAACCTGCCCGAGGTGGTCAGGTGGGTGCCACCATCCCCCCAGGTGGCCTGGGGACACCACCACCCCACCCCCCCCGGGTGCTGTCCCCTGGCTGTCCCCTGGCTGTCCCCTGACTGTCCCCTGGCTGTCCCCTGGCTGTCCCCTGACTGTCACCTCCTCCAGCCTGGGCACCTGGACCATCTCGGCCAAGTTCGAGGATTCCCCGGGCCAGGTGTTCAGCACCCAGTTCGAGGTCAAGGAGTACGGTGGGTGACGGTCCCCGAGGGGCGGCGGTGACAGCGGTGTCACCCGGTGGGGACGCGGGGACATCGGTGGTGGGGGGGGCAGGGGTGGGATGACAGGGACAGGGGTGGCAGGATGGGGACACGGGGACATTGGTGGTGGCAGTGCTGGGATGACAGAGGAAGAGGTGGCAGGGATGGGGACACGGTGACATTGATGGTGGTGGTGGCAGGGGTGGGATGACTGTGATAAGGGTGACAGGATGGGAACACAATGACATCAGTGGCAGGATTGGGATGACAGGGACAGGGATGGCAGGATGGGGACATGGGGACATCGGTGGTGGTGGCAGGGATGGGATGACAGTGACAAGGGTGGCAGGATGGGGACACGATGACATCAGTGGTGGCAGTGGCAGGATTGGGATGATGAGTGGCAGGATGGGGACACGGTGACACGGTGACATTGGTGGTGGCAGTGGCAGGATTGGGATGACAGAGACAGGGGTGGCAGGATGGGGACATGGGGACAGGGGGACACAGCACAGGGACATGGGGACATGGGGACATGGGAACATGGGGACATCACTGGTGGTGGTGGCAGGGATGGGATGACAGTGACAAGGGTGGCAGGATGGGGACACGGTGACATGGAGACATGGGGACGTTGGTGGTGGTGGCAGTGCTGGGATGACAGCGACAGGGGTGGCAGGATGGGGACATAGGGAAATGGGGACACAGCACAGGGACACGGGGACATGGGGACGTGGGGACATGGGGACAGGGGGACATTGGTGGTGGCAGTGACAGGGATGGGATGACAGTGACAGAGGTGGCAGGATGGGGACATGGGGACATCAGTGGTGGTGATGACAGGGCTGGGATGACAGCGATAGGGGTGGTAGGATGGGGGCATGGGGACAGGGGGACAGGGGGACATTGGTGGTGGTGGCAGGGATGGGATGACAGAAGGGGGTGGCAGGATGGGGACATGGTGACATAAGGAGGACATTGCTGGTGGCGGTGGCAGTGCTGGAATGACAGGGACAGGGGTGGCAGGATGGGGACACGGGGACACAGGGACATGGGGACATGGGGACATGGGGACATCACTGGTGGTGGTGGCAGGGATGGGATGACGGTGACAAGGGTGGCAGGATGGGGACACGGTGACATGGGGACATGGGGACGTTGGTGGTGGTGGCAGTGCTGAGATGACAGTGACAGAGGTGGCAGGATGGGGACATGGTGACATCAGTGGTGGCAGTGGCAGGATTGGGATGACAAGGACAAGGGTGGCAGGATGGGGACATGATGTCACCTATGATGTCACTGATGATTTCACTGACAATGTCACTGACGATGTCATTATGACATCACTGATGATATCACTGACAATGTCACCGGTGATGTCACTGGTGATGTCACTGACGATGTCACCGACGATGTCACCGACGCTGTCACCGACGATGTCACCGATGTCACCCCCGCAGTGCTGCCGAGCTTTGAGGTGGCCCTGGAGCCCGAGGAGAAGTTCCTGTACATCGACCGCCAGGAGGACTTCCGGGTGTCCATCCTGGCCAGGTGACCCCAAAAGTGTCCCCTTGGGGACAGGGGACAGCGGCCTGGGGACAGGGGACAGCTCCGCTCTGCCACTGTCCCCCCGGGGGTGGTGCGGGGACAGGCTGGAGGGGGACACTGGGTGGCACGGTGACACCGGTGGTGGTGGTGGTGGCAGGGATGGGATGACAGGGATGGGGGTGGCAGGACAGGGACACGGTGATGTGGTGACGTGGGGACATGGTGACACAGTGACACGGTGACACGGTGACACAGGGACACGGTGATGTGGTGACGTGGGGACACGGTGACACAGTGACACGGGGACATGGTGATGGGGTGACATGGTGACACAGTGACACGGGGCCATGGTGATGTGGTGACGTGGGGACACGGTGGCTGTCCCCAGGCACCTGTGGGGACAGGAATGGCGGTAATGGGGGTGTGCAGGGGACACAGTGACACGGTGACATGGTGGCACGGTGACACAGTGACAGGGTGACACGGTGACACGGTGACACTGTGACACGATGGCAGTGATGAGGTGGCACAGTGACAGGGTGACGCGGTGACACGGTGACGTGGTGACGTGGTCACACGGTGACATGGTGACACAGGGACACAGTGACACAGTGGCACAGTGACACAGTGACAGTGACAGGGTGACACGGTGACACAGTGACACAGTGACAGGGTGACAAGGTGACATGGTGACAGTGTGACAGGGTGACAGAGTGACAGTGACAGGGTGATAGGGTGACAGGGTGACAGTGACACAGTGACACAGTGACACAGTGACACAATGACAGTGACAGGGTGACAGGGTGACAGGGTGACAGGGTGGCACAGTGACAGGGTGACACAGTGACACAATGACAGTGACAGGGTGACAGGGTGACACAGTGACAGTGACACGGTGACAGTGACAGGGTGACACGGTGACACGGTGACAGGGTGACACAATGACAGTGACACGGTGACACAGTGACAGTGACACGGTGACAGTGACAGGGTGACAGGGTGACAGGGTGACACGGTGACAGGGTGACAGGGTGACACAGTGACAGTGACAGGGTGACACGGTGACAGTGACAGGGTGACACAGTGACAGTGACAGTGACAGGGTGACACAGTGACACAGTGACACAGTGACAGGGTGACAGGGTGACACGGTGACACAGTGACAGTGACAGTGACAGGGTGGCCGTCCCCAGGTACCTGTACGGGAAGCGCCTGGAGGGCACGGCCTTCGTCCTCTTCGGGGTCATGGTGGACGACGAGAAGAGGAGCATCCCCCAGTCCCTGCGGCGCGTGGCCGTGAGTGCCACTGTCCCCAACCCTGTCCCCAAATCTGTCACCAACCCGCCCTGTCCCCAACACTGTCCCCAACCAGCCCTGTCCCCAGCCAGCCCTGTCCCCAGCCCTGTCCCCAACCCTGTCACCAACCCTGTCCCCAGCCCTGTCCCCAACCAGCCCTGTCCCCAACCAACCCTGGCCCCAGCCAACCCTGTCCCCAACCCTGTCCCTGTCCCCAACCAACCCTGTCCCCAACCCTGTCCCCAGCCCTGTCCCCAACCCTGTCCCCAGCCAGCCCTGTCCCCAACCCTGTCCCTGTCCCCAGCCAGCCCTGTCCCCACCCAGCCCTGTCCCCAACCCTGTCCCCAACCCTGTCCCCAGCCCTGTCCCCAACCCTGTCCCCAACCAGCCCTGTCCCCAACACTGTCCCCAGCCCTGTCCCCAGCCCTGTCCCCAACCAGCCCTGTCCCCAACCCTGTCCCCAACCCTGTCCCAACCCTGTCCCCAACCCTGTCCCCAACCCGCCCTGTCCCCAACACTGTCCCCAACCCTGTCCCCAACCAACTCTGTCCCCAACCCTGTCCCAACCCTGTCCCCAACCAGCCCTGTCCCCAACCCTGTCCCCAACCCTGTCCCCAGCCAGCCCTGTCCCCAACCCTGTTCCTGTCCCCAGCCCTGTCCCCAGCCCTGTCCCCAACCCTGTCCCCAACCCGCCCTGTCCCCAACCAACTCTGTCCCCAACACTGTCCCCAACCCTGTCCCCAACCAGCCCTGTCCCCAACCCTGTCCCCAACCCTGTCCCCAGCCAGCCCTGTCCCCAACCAGCCCTGTCCCCAACCCTGTCCCCAGCCCTGTCCCCAACCAGCCCTGTCCCCAACACTGTCCCCAGCCCTGTCCCCAGCCCTGTCCCCAACCAGCCCTGTCCCCAACCCTGTCCCCAACCCTGTCCCAACCCTGTCCCCAACCCTGTCCCCAACCCGCCCTGTCCCCAACACTGTCCCCAACCCTGTCCCCAACCAACTCTGTCCCCAACCCTGTCCCAACCCTGTCCCCAACCAGCCCTGTCGCCAAGCCTGTCCCTGTCCCCAGCCAGCCCTGTCCCCAACCCTGTTCCTGTCCCCAGCCCTGTCCCCAGCCCTGTCCCCAACCCTGTCCCCAACCCGCCCTGTCCCCAGCCCTGTCCCCAGCCCTGTCCCCAGCACTGTCCCCAACCAGCCCTGTCCCCAACCAACTCTGTCCCCAACACTGTCCCCAACCCTGTCCCCAACCAGCCCTGTCCCCAACCCTGTCCCCAACCCTGTCCCCAGCCAGCCCTGTCCCCAACCAGCCCTGTCCCCAACCCTGTCCCCAGCCCTGTCCCCAACCAGCCCTGTCCCCAACCCTGTCCCCAGCCCTGTCCCCAACCCTGTCCCCAACCCTGTCCCCAGCCCTGTCCCCAACCACGTCCCTGTCCCTGTCCCCAACCCTGTCCCCAACTATGTCCCTGTCCCCAGCCCTGTCCCCACCCTGTCCCCTGTCCCCAGGTGCAGGACGGTGACACCAAGGCCGTGCTGTCCCCAACCCTGTCCCCATGTCCCCTGTCCCCAGGTGCAGGACGGTGATGCCGAGGCCGTGCTGTCCCCATGTCCCCTGTCCCTAACCCTGTCCCCAACCCTGTCCCCATGTCCCCTTTCCCCAGGCGCAGGACAGTGACGCCGAGGCCGTGCTGTCCCCAACCCTGTCCCCATGTCCCCTGTCCCTAACCCTGTCCCCTGTCCCCGTGTCCCCTGTCCCCAGGTGCAGGACGGTGACGCCGAGGCCGTGCTCTCCATGGCTCACCTGCGCGAGCGCTTCCCCAACCCCCAGGAGCTGGTGGGACACTCCCTCTATGTCACTGTCACCGTCATCACCGAGTCAGGTCTGCGTGGGGACACCGGGGACACCGGGGGGACACAGGGGACACGGGGGGAGAGGGACAGTGTGGGGACATGGGTGGACACAGGGGGACAGGGACAGTGGGAGGACACAGAGGGACAGGGACAGCAGTGGACACGGGAGGAGAGGGACAGTGGGGGGACACGGGGGACATGGGGGGACACAGAGAGACACAGGGGACAGGGACAGTGAGGATGGTGGGACATGTGGGGTCAGGGACAGGAACCCCAGGTGACACGGCCACCGCAGTGTCCCCACAGGCGGTGACACGGTGGACGCCCAGCACGGGGGCAGGGGCACAATAGAGGGGACAGGGACAGTGAGAATGGGGGCACAGGGACCCCAGGTGACATGGCCACTGCCATTGTCCCCACAGGCAGTGACACGGTGGAGGCCCAGCGCGGTGGCACAGGGGACAGGGACAGTGAGGATGGTGGGACATGTGGGGTCAGGGACAGGAACCCCAGGTGACACGGCCACTGCCATTGTCCCCACGGTGACACGGTGGAGGCCCAGCGCGGTGGCAGGGGGACAATAGAGGGGACAGGGACAGTGGGAATGGGGGCACAGGGACCTCAGGTGACACGGCCACCGTGGTGTCCCCACAGGCAGTGACATGGTGGAGGCCCAGCGCGGTGGCAGGGGGACAATAGAGGGGACAGGGACAGTGAGAATGGGGGCACAGGGACCTCAGGTGACAGGGCCACTGCCATTGTCCCCACAGGCAGTGACATGGTGGAGGCCCAGCGCGGTGGCATCCAGATCGTGACGTCCCCCTACAGCATCCACTTCACCCACACCCCCAAGTACTTCAAGCCGGGGATGCCCTTTGACCTCACGGTTGGTGACATCCTGGGGACAGCGGCGGTGGCACGGGGCCCACGGGGTGTCCTGGCCTGGGGTGGGGACAGGGGCTGGGGGTGGAGGAGAAGTCGGTGCCGGGGTGACGTCCCCGTGTCACCTGAGAGGGGCTGGGGACCGTGGGCTGTCCCTGTGTCACTGGGGTGGCCCTTCCTGGCGCCGGTGTCCCTTCCCAGTGCCACCACCATTCCCAGTGTCATTGTCCCTTCCCAGTGTCCTTTCCCAGTGCCACCACCCTTCCCAGTGTCATTGTCCCTTCCCAGTGCCACCACCCCTTCCCAGTGTCATTGTCCCTTCCCAGTGTCATTGTCCCCTCCCAATGTCCCTTCCCAGTGCCACCACCTTTCCCAGTGTCATTGTCCCTTCCCAGTGTCCCTTCCCAGTGCCACCACCCCCTCCCAGTATCATTGTCCCCTCCCAATGTCCCTTCCCAGTGCCACCGCCACTTTCCAGTGTCATTGTCCCTTCCCTGTGTCCCTTCCCAGTGTCCCTTCCCAGTGTCCCTTCTCAGTGCCACCACCCCTTCCCAGTGTCATTGTCCCTTCCCAGTGTCATTGTCCCTTCCCACTGTCCCTTCCCAGTGCCACCACCACTTTCCAGTGTCATTGTCCCTTCCCTGTGCCCCCTCCCAGTGTCCCTTCCTGGTGCCACCACACCTTCCCAGTGTCCCTTTCTAGGGCCACCACCCCTTCCCAGTGTCACCACTCCTTCCCAGTGCCACTGTCCCTTCTCAGTGTCATTGTCCCTTCCCAGTGTCCCTTTCCAGTGCCACCATCCCCTCCCAGTGCCACCACCCCTTCCCAGTGTCCCATCCCAGTGTCCCCTCCCTCACTCCACGTCCCCACCTAACGTCCCCCCGTTGTCCCCCGGTGTCCCCTCCAGGTTTATGTCACCAACCCCGACCAGTCCCCGGCGCCGCGTGTCACCGTCCAGGCCGACGGCTTCCAGGGCCAGGTGTCCACCCAGCGCGACGGCACGGCCAGGCTGGTCCTCAACATGCCGGCCAACAAGGACAGCGTCCCCATCACCGTGAGTGGGGACAGGGGACACCGTGGCCGGGGTGGCCGAGGGCGTGGGGACATCACCCGGGGGTGGCTGAGATGTCCGGAGTGACCCAGGGTTGTGAGGGTCAGGAGAGCAGGGCTGGGGGACCAGGATGGGCTGGACATCCGTGGTGGCCGAGGGTTGTCCTCGTCACTCGTGATTGGCCAAAATACCAGGATGGCCGAGGTCAGCCCGGGGTGGAGGTGGCCGTGGTGGTCAAGATGTCCAGAGTGACCAAGGGGCGGAGCTGTCCTGGTCACCACTGGCCAAGGATGAGGTCAGGCTGACCATGGTGGCCAACTCAATTGGGTTGAGCAAGACAGGAGAGTGACCAAGGACCAGGTGTCAAAGAGACTGGTGGAGGTGTCCATAGCGGTCAGTTGTCCATGGTGGCATGTGGCCAGGGTCACCAGTGACCAGGAACTGGGATGGCCAAAGCCAGGGAGACAGAAGTGACCAAGACATCGAGGATGGCCAAGGGCCAAGGTCGGGGGGCTACGGTGGTTGAGTGGCCGAGACATCCAAGGTAGCAGATGGTCAGTTTGACCATGGAGATGGTCACCAAGGACCAGAGCACCAGGAAAGGGCAGGGAGACCATGATGGCCAAGACCTCTGTGGGGGCCAAGACCTCCATGGTGACCAACACATTTCCATGATGACCAAGACCTCCATGGTGGCCAAGACCTCCGTGGTGGCCTACACACCTCCATGGTGACCAACATATTTCCATGGTGGCCAAGACCTCCAAGGTGGCCAAGACCTCCATGATGGCCAAGAACCTCCATGGCGGCCAAGACCTTCATGGTGGCCAACACACCTCCATGATGGCCAAGACCTCTATGGTGGCCAACACGCCTCCATGGTGGCCAAGAACCTCCATGGTGGCCAAGACTTCCATGGTGGCCAAGACCTCCATGGTGGCCTACACACCTCCATGGTGACCAACATATCTCCATGGTGGCCTAGACCTCCATGCTGGCCAAGACTTCCATGATGGCCAAGAACCTCCATGGTGGCCAAGAACCTTCATGGTGGCCAAGAACCTCCATGGTGGCCAAGACCTCCATGGTGGCCAACACGCCTCCATGGTGGCCAAGAACCTCCATGGTGGCCAAGACCTCCATGATGACCAAGACCTCCATGATGACCAAGGCGTCCATGATAGCCAAGAACCTTCATGGTGGCCAAGACCTCCATGGTGGCCAAGACCTCCATGGTGGCCAGCACACCTCCATGACGGCCATGACCTCTATGGAACATCTCTGGTGGCCAAGCCCTCCTCGCTGACCCCGCCCACGCCCAGGTCTCCTCCCCGCTGACCAGGTGCCACCGTGTCCCCTGTCCAGGTGCGGACGGCGCAGGAGGGGCTGCCCGCCGAGCGCCAGGCGCGGCGGCAGATGACGGCCGAGGCCTACCGCAGCCAGGCCGGCTCCGGCAACTTCCTGCACCTGGCGGTGGCCGCCACCGAGCTGCAGCCCGGGGACAACCTGGCCGTCAACTTCCACCTCAAGACCGACGACAACAAAGTCCGCAACTCCGTCCCCTTCTTCACCTACCTGGTGGGTACCCAGCTGGTCATCCCCCCTCACAAGCTGGACCAGCCGGACGTCCCGGTGGCCACCACGCCGGTTGTTTCTGGCAGATCATGAGCAAAGGCCGCATCCTCCGCGCCGACCGGCTGCGGCACGAGCCCGGCCAGAGCCTGGTGACCGTGACCGTGCCGGTGACGCCCGAGCTCATCCCCTCCTTCCGCGTGGTGGCCTACTACTTCGTCCTGCCCGGCGAGATCGTGGCCGACTCCATCTGGGTGGACGTCAAGGACACCTGCATGGGCACTGTGAGTGGCCCCAGGGTGGCCCAGGGGTCTTGGAGATGTTGGCTGGGCCTTGGTGGTAGCTGGAGTGGTCCTTGAGGTGACCCTGGAAGGGTCCAGGAGGCCTTGGATGGACCCTTGAGGGGTTTGGGACGTCCTTGAGGGGCTTGGGTGGCCTTGAGAGGTCTGAGAGGTTCTTGAGGGGTTTGGGTGGGCCTTGAGGGACCTGGGGGGCTTTTGAGGGGTTGGGGGGGGCAGGCTTGAGGGACCTGGGGGCCTCTTGAGGGACTTCTGGAAGTGTTTGAGGGACCCTTGAGAGTCTTTGGAGGGCCTTGAGGGGTCTGAGAGGTCCTTGAGGGATTTGGGTGGCCCTTGAGGGACCTGGGGGGCTTTTGAGGGACTTGAGGGACTTCTGGAAGGGTTTGGGGGACCCTTGAGGGACTTGAGGGTCCCTTGAAGGGCTTGGGTGGCTTTTGGAAGGGTTTGGGGGGACATGTTGAGGGACCTGAGGGTCCTTGAGGGGCTTTGGGGGGCCCTTGAGGGATCTGCGGGACCTTTGGAAGGGTTTGGGGGACCTCGAGGTCATTGGGGACCTTTGGGAGGGCTTGAGGGGACACTGAGGGACCTGGGTGGGTTTGGTGTCACTTGGGTGGTTTTGGACACTTCATGAGGAGCTTGGACACCCCCTGGGTGGCCCAGGTGACCCAGTGATGGCCCAGACACGAAGCCCGTGGCCACCAACTGCCCCTGGAGGTCCGGACTTCTTGTCCCCTGTGGTGGTGGGAGGGGGGGGACAAAGGTGGCTTTTGGGGACATCCTGGGGACGCCACCCCCGCCGTGTCTGTGGCAGCTGGTGGTGAAGGGGGCGACAGAAGGTGACAACCGCGTCCACGAGCCGGGGACGCCGATGAGGCTGCGCATCGAGGGCGACCACAAGGCCCACGTGGGGCTGGTGGCCGTGGACAAGGGCGTCTTCGTCCTCAGCAAGAAGAACAAGCTCACCCAGACCAGGGTGGGTGGCCCTGTCCCCGATGTCCCCAAGGGGTAGTGGTGGCCATCACGGCTGTCCCCAGCACCCTTGGGTGGTGGCCATCAAAAGTTGTCCCTGTCCCTGGTGTCCCCTGGTGGTGGCCATCATGGTTGTCCCTGTCCATACTGTCCCCAAGGGGTGGTGGTGGCCATCACGGCTGTCCCCAGCATCCTTGGGTGGTGGCCATCAAAAGTTGTCCCTGTCCCTGGTGTCCCCTGGTTGTGGCCATCATGGTTGTCCCTGTCCCCACTGTCCCCAAGGGGTGGTGGTGGCCATCATGACTGTCCCCAGCACCCTTGGGTGGTGGCCATCCCGGTTGTATGCAGTCCCAGTTGTCCCCTGGTGGTGGTGGCCATCACAGCTGTCCCCATCCCTGCCATACCCGGGTGGTGGCAGTGGCCATCATGACTGTCCCCACCATCCATGGATGGTGGCAGTGGCCGTCACAGCCATCCTTGTCCCCACCATCCATGGATGGTGACGGTGGCCATCACAGCTCTCCTGCTGTCCCTGGGTGGTGGCACTGGCCATCACAGCTGTCCTTGTCCCCACCATCCATGGATGGTGGCGGTGGCCGTCACAGCTGTCCTTGTCCCCACCATCCATGGATGGTGGCGGTGGCCATCACAGCTCTCCTGCTGTCCCTGGGTGGTGGCAGTGGCCATCACAGCTGTCCTTGTCCCCACCGTCCATGGACGGTGGCAGTGGCCATCACAGCTGTCCTTGTCTCCACCATCCATGGATGGTGGCAGTGGCCATCACAGCTGTCCTTGTCTCCACCATCCATGGACGGTGGCGGTGGCCGTCACAGCTGTCCTTGTCCCCACCATCCATGGATGGTGGCAGTGACTGTCACAGCTGTCCCTGTCCCCACCATCCTTGGACAGTGGTGGTGGCCGTCACAGCTGTCCCCTGTGGGCGCAGGTTTGGGACACGGTGGAGAAAGGTGACATCGGCTGCACGCCGGGCAGTGGCAGGGACAACGTCGGGGTCTTCGCCGACGCTGGCCTGAGCCTGACCACCAACGTCCAGATCACCACCCCACAGCGGTCAGGTAGGACCGGCTGGGACAGCTGTGGTGGCACCTTGGGGACAGGGGGGGTGGCACCTCAGGGGTGTGGCACCTTGGGGGTGGGAGAGGTGACACCTCTGGGATGGGAGAGGTGACATCTCAGGGATGGAGGAGGTGGCACTTCAGGCATGTGGCACCTCAGGAACAGGGGAGGTGACACTTGGGGATGGGGAGGTGACACTGTAAGGATGTGATGACACCTGGAGGATGGTGATGGTGACACCTCCAGGATGTGACATTCCAAGTGTGTGACAGCATGACACCAGAGGGACAGGGAGGTGATACCCCGGGGGTGGGAGAGGTGACATCTCAGGGATGGAGGAGGTGGCACTTCAGGCATGTGGCACCTCAGAAACAGGGGAGGTGACACCTCGGGGATGGAGAAGGTGACACCTCGGGGTTGGGGGAGGTGGCACCTCAGGGCAGAGGCGTCTTCGGGATGTGACACCTGGGACACCGTGGGCTCCTGACCGGTGTCCCCTCTGTCCCCAGAGGTCCTGTGTCCCCAGCCCGCCAAACGCAAGCGCCGCTCGCTGGCACTCGCTGAGTACAAGGGCACCAAGGGTAGGTGGCACTGGCGTGTCCCTTGTCCCCAGGAGCACCGGGGGTGGCCCTTGTCCCCAGGAGCACTGTGGTGTCCTATGCCCCTGCGGTCACCAGGGTGTCCCTTGTCCCTGAGGCTGCCAAAGTGTCCCAGGACCTTGAGGGACACCAATGTCCCACGTCCCTGAAGATGCCAAAGTGTCCCAGGACCTTGAGGGACACCAGTGTCCCATGTCCTTGAGGGAGAGCAGAGTGTCCCATGTCTCTGAGGGCCACCACAGTGTCCTGTGTCCTCACCCATGCCAGTGCCCCATGTCCCATGTCCCAAAGACCACTGGAGTTTCCCACACCCCCGAGAGCCACCAGAGTGTCCCCTGTCTCAAAGGCCACCAGTGTCCCATGTCCCAAAGAGCCACCCAAGTGTCCCACATCCCCAAGGTCCCCATTCCCGAGAGCCACCAGAATGTCCCACACCCCTGAGGGCCACAAGTGTCCCACGTCCCAAGGACCACCAGGGTGTCCCAGACCCCCAAGAGCCACCAGAATGTCCCACAGCCCTGAGGTCCCCATTCCCAAAGACCACCAGAGTGTCCCACACCCATGAGGTCTCCATTCCTGAGAGCCACCCGAATGTCTCAGACCCCCGAGAGCCACCAGAATGTCCCACACCCTGAGGTCCCCATGTCCCAAAGACCACCAGAGTGTCCCACACCCGTGAGGTCCCCATTCCTGAGAGCCACCAGAATGTCCCACACCCATGAGGTCTCCATTCCCAAGAGCCACCAGAATGTCCCACACCCCGAGGTCCCCATGTCCCGAAGACCACCAGAATGTCCCACACCCCGAGGTCCCCGCTGCCGAGAGCCGCCGGGGCCGGTCCCAGCCGTGTCCCGGTGTCCGGCAGCGGCCGAGTACTCGGACAAGCTGGAGCGGAAGTGCTGCGAGGACGGGATGAAGGACAACCCGATGGGACACGGCTGCGAGCAGAGGAGCCAGTACATCCAGGAGGGCCAGGCCTGCGTCCGCGCCTTCCTCGACTGCTGCAGATACATCAAGGCCAAGCGTGACCAGCAGAGCATGTCCCCCAGCACCGGGCTGGCCAGAAGCAAGTGTTGGGCCACGGGGGGTGGGAGAAGGTCGGGGGAGGTTGAGGGAACCTCGGGTGGAGCTTGGGTGGAGGTTGGGAGGGTCTCGGGTGGGTTTTGGTGGACCTCGGGTGAGGCTGAGGCATTTTTCTTGAGCAAAGCTTGGGTGAAGGTCAGATGTTCCTTGGGTGTTCCTTGGTGAAGGTCAGGAGAACCTTGGGTGCTCCTTGGGTGTTCCTTGGACTTTCCTTAGACTTTCCTTGGACTTTCCTTAGGGGAAGGTCAGGTGAACCTCAGGCATTCCTTGGGTGTCCCTCAGGTGGAGCTTGGGTGAAGGTTGGGAGAGTCTTGGGTGGGTTTTGGTGAACCTTGGGTGAGGCTGAGGCATTTTTCTTGAGCAAAGCTTGGGTGAAGGTCAGATGTTCCTTGGGTGGTCCTTGGTGAAGGTCAGGAGAACCTTGGGTGTTCCTTGGGTGTTCCTTGGTGAAAGTCAGGTGAACCTTGGGTGCTCCTTGGGTGTTCCTTGGACTTTCCTTAGGGGAAGGTCAGGTGAACCTCAGGCATTCCTTGGGTGTCCCTCAGGTGGAGCTTGGGTGAAGGTTGGGAGGGTCTCGGGTGGGTTTTGGTGAACCTCGGGTGAGGCTGAGGCATTCTTCTTGAGCAAAGCTTGGGTGAAGGTCAGATGTTCCTTGGGTGGTCCTTGGTGAAGATCAGGAGAACCTTGGGTGTTCCTTGGGTGGTCCTTGGTGAAGCTCAGGTGAACCTTGGGTGTTCCTTGGTGAGCCTTGGGTGTTCCTTGGGTGTTCCTTGGACTTACCTTGAACTTCCCTTGGAGGAAGTTCAGGTGAACCTCAGGCATTCCTTGGGTGTCCCTCAGGTGGAGCTCGGGTGAAGGTTGGGAGTGTCCTGGGTGGGCTTGGGGCATTCCTTGGGTGAAGGTCCGATGACCCTCGGGCATTCCTTGGACAACCCTTGGATGACCATTGGGCAACGCTTGAGTGGCAGTTGGGTGACCTCACCTGGGCAAGACAAGGGGTGGCACTGGGTGACACTGGGTGACACCGGGTGACACTGGGGTGGTGCTGGGGTGGCACTGGGTGGCGCTGGGGTGACACTGGGTGACACTGGGGTGACACTGGGTGACACCGGGTGACACCAGGTGACACTGGGGTGACACTGGGGTGGCACTGGGTGGCGCTGGGGTGATACCAGCTCCGCTCAGGGATTGCAGCCCTGAGCCCACGTTCGAGAGGGCCGATGCCACCACCCCCAGGCCAGGAGGAGGACGATCTCTTCTCGCCGGACTCGGACATCGTCTCGCGCAGCCTCTTCCCCGAGAGCTGGATGTGGCAGGTGGAGCAGCTGACGGAGCCGCCCAACGAGCTGGGGTGAGCCTGGAGCTCCTGTCCCACCACCCTCCCACCCCCTGGGCGTGGCCACCCTGCCCCTGTCCAGCTTGGACATCTCTGGAGACCACTTATGGTCGCCCCAAATCCAGACCAAAGGTCACCGCTGACCTCCTGGTGCATCCTCAGGACTTCTTGGTCTGCTCAGGGGTCATCTCCAAGCTCCTGGTTCTGCTTGGGGGGGTCTGGGACATCTTTGGGGACCAGGGAGGTGCCACTGTGGGTCTGAGACATCTCTGGGGACCAAGGAGGTCCCGTTGTGGGTTTGGGACCTCTGTGGGCACCAGGGAAGTCCAGCTGTGGGTCTGGGACACATGTGGGCATCAGGAAGGTCTCATGGTGACCTCCCCCTGAGCCTGGCCTGGGCTGGGCCGTGACCCCCTTGGTGACTCCTGTCCCCTCCAGGGTCTCGGCCAAGACGCTGCCCGTGTACCTGAAGGACTCCATCACCACCTGGGAGGTCCTGGCCGTCAGCCTCTCCCCCTCCAAAGGTATGGAGGACATCGTGGAGGGGGTTCCCATGGTCAGCAGAAGGTCCCCAAACCTGGTGGGGGAGTCCCTGAGACCTGGAGGGTCCCCTGAAGCCCAGAGGGATTTGAGGGATCTCCGAAATCTGAAGGGGAGGTGCCCCAAAGCTTGGTGGCCGTCCTTGGGATTTGAGGGTTCTCCTCGGGACTTGAGGGATCTCCCAAACTTTGGGAGAATCCCATGGGATCTGAAGGATCTCCTGAACTTGGGAGAGCTCTGTGGGGTTTGATGGATCCCATAAAGCTTGGGAAAATCCTTGGGATTCGAAGGGATCTTCCAAACCTTGGGAGGACCCCGTGGATCTTGGGAGATGCCCTAAACATTGGGAGGAGTCCATGCAACTTGAGGGATCTCCTGAACTTTGGGATTCAGGAGGTCTCCTAAACCTTGGGAGGACTCTGGGGTCTTGATGGATCTCCTAAACCTTGTGAGGATCCCGCATTTCTTGGTGGATCCCCTAAACCCTGGGAAGATCCCACAGTTCCTGATGGATCCCCTAAACCCTGGGAAGACTCTGGGGTCTTGATGGATCTCCTAAACCTTGGGAGGATCCCACAGTTCTCGATGGATCCCCTCAACCCTGGGAAGACTCTATGGGTCTTGACAGATCTCCTAAACCTTCTGAAGCCTCCCTGGACTTCCAGGGACCTCCTTGGGGGACACGAGGCATCCCCCCCAACCCCAACCCCAACCCCAACCCTGCCGCCTGTCCCCCACCCCAGGTCTGTGCGTGGCCGACCCCTACGAGATCACGGTGATGAAGGACTTCTTCCTCGACCTCCGCCTGCCCTACTCGGTGGTGAGGAACGAGCAGGTGGAGATCCGCGCCATCCTCTACAACTACTGGCTGCAGGACATCACGGTCGGTCCAGGGGACGTTTTTTTTTTTGGGGGGGACACGCCATGACCCCGGAGCCGGCGCGTGACCCCCCACCCTTGGTCCTCGTCCAGGTGCGCGTGGAGCTGCTCCACAACCCCGACCTGTGCAGCCCCTCCACGGCCAAGCGGCGCTACCAGCAGGTGCTGCGGATGAAGGCCGAGTCCTCGCGCACCGTCTCCTTCGTCATCGTCCCCCTGAAGCTCGGCCTGCTGGACATCGAGGTCAAGGCGGCCGTCCGCAACCAGTACGTGGGCGACGGGGTCAAGAAGAAGCTCCGAGTGGTGGTGAGTGAGGCGTCACCTCCGTGGCTGAGGTGTCACCGGTGCTGGTGGCTGGGCCACCACGCTGGGGTGTGGTGCTACCTCCGGTCACCCGAGGTGCCCCCGAGGGGTCAGCGGGCGGCCAGATTGGTTCGATGTTTTTGTTTGAAACCCGCGTGGACGATCCTCACGAGGTCACCAAGGTCAGGCTGACCATGGTGGCCACACGGGAGGGATGGAGGTCCTGGCCACGTTCATAGATGACACCAAGTTGGGTGGATCTCCTGGGGGGTTGGAGGGCTCTGCAGAGGGAGCGGGACAGGCTGGGGACAGGGGACAAACCCAACCAGGCCAAGCGCCAGGTCCTGCACTTTGGCCACAGCAACCCCTGCGGAGTGGCCGGACAGTGGCCAGGCAGAAAGGGACCTGGTGGCACTGGTGGACATCAGGCTGGGTGGTAGCACTGATGGACAGCAGACTGGGTGGTGGCACTGATGGACAGAAGCCAGGCAGAAAGGGACCTGGTGGCACTGCTGGACATCAGGCTGGACAGGAAAGGACCTGGGGGCACTGGTGGACATCAGGCTGGACAATGGCCAGGCAGAAAGGGACCTGGTGGCACTGATGGACATCAGGCTGGGTGGTGGCACTGATGCACATCAGGCTGGACAGGAAGGGGCCTGGTGGCACTGATGAACAGCAGGCTGGGTGGTGGCACTGATGGACAGAAGCCAGGCAGAAAGGGACCTGGTGGCACTGGTGGACATCAGGCTGGCTGGTGGCACTGATGGACATCAGGCTGGCTGGTGGCACTGATGGGATCAGGCTGGGTAGTGGCAGTGATGGACAGCAGGCTGGACAGAAAGGGACCTGGTGGCACTGATGGACATCAGGCTGGCTGGTGGCACTGCTGGACATCAGGCTGGGTGGTGGCAGTGATGGACAGCAGACTGAGTGGTGGCACTGATGGGCATCAGGCTGGACAATGGCCAGGCAGAAAGGGACTTGGTGGCAGTGATGGGATCAGACTGAGTGGTGGCACTGGTGGACATCAGGCTGGGTGGTGGCACTGATGGACATCAGGCTGGACAGAAAGGGACCTGGTGGCACTGATGGACATCAGGCTGGGTGGTGGCACTGATGCGATCAGGCTGGGTGGTGGCAGTGATGAACAGCAGGCTGGACAGAAAGGGACCTGGTGGCACTGGTGGACATCAGGCTGGACAATGGCCAGGCAGAAAGGGACCTGGTGGCACTGATGGGATCAGGCTGGGTGGTGGCACTGATGCACATCAGGCTGGACAGGAAGGGGCCTGGTGGCACTGATGGACATCAGGCTGGGTGGTGGCACTGATGGACATCAGGCTGGTTGATGGCACTGGTGGACAGAAGCCAGGCAGAAAGGGACCTGGTGGCAGTGATGGGATCAGACTGAGTGGTGGCACTGATGGACAGCAGGCTGGGTGGTGGCACTGACGGACAGCAGGCTAGCTGGTGGCACTGATGGACATCAGGCTGGGTGGTGGCACTGATGGACAGCAGGCTGGACACGAGCCAGCAGCGTGCCCAGGTGGCCAAGAAGACCAGTGGCTCCTGGCCTGGGTCAGGGTGGGTGTGGCCAGCAGGAGCAGGACAGGGGTTGTCCTCCCTGGGACAGAGGTGGGGCCACACCTCGAGTGCCGTGTCCAGCTCTGGAGCTCCAGGTTGGGATGGACATGGAGGGGCTGGGGTGTGTCCAGAGAAGGGTCTGGAGCACAGGTCCAGTGAGGAGCAGCTGAGGGATCTGGGGAGGTTTCTCCTGGAGAAGAGGAGGCTCAGGGGAGACCTCACCACTCTCCACAACCCCCAGGCAGGAAGGTCCGGCCAGGTGGGGCTCGGGCTCTTCTCCTGAGTGACCACAGGACAAGAGGACAGGGCCTGAAGCTGCCCAGGAGATGTTCAGGCTGGACATTAGGAAGGAGTTCTTCACAAAGGGTGGTCAGGCCTTGGAAGGGCCGGGAGGTGGTGGGGTCACCTGGAGGTCTCCAGGACTGCGTGTGGCACCAGGGGCCATGGCCTGGGTGACAGGGGGCCACCGGGCCACAGGTTGGGCTCAATGACCTCAAAGGTCTTCTCCAACCTGGTCGGTTCTGGGGTTCATCCCAGCCTGGAGATGGAGGGTTGTCCCCTCAGGGTGGCCCGGTGTGGCCCCTGGGGTTGTCCCACTGGGGGTGCTGGTTCGTGCTGGGAGGTCCTTCCTGGCTGGTCTGGAGGGGTTGGGGTGGGGAGGAGCCCAGCCCCAGCCCCACCTTCAGCGGGACTCTGCCCCGGCAGCCCGAGGGGATGAGGATGGAGAAGACGGTGAAGATCGTGGAGCTGGACCCGCAGAACAAGGGAGTCAGTGAGTGACACCTCTGGGGACCGGGGAGGTGCCACTGCGGGTTTGGGACATCTCTGGGGACCGGGGAGGTGCCACTGCAGGTTTGGGACATCTCTGGGGACCAGGGAGATCTCACTGTGGGTCTGGGACATCTCTGGGGACCAGGGAGGTGTCACTGTGGCTCTGGGGACATCTCTGGGGACCAGGGAGGTGCCACTGCAGGTTTGGGACCTCTTTGGGGTCCAGGGAGGTGTCACTGTGGGTCTGGGGACATCTGTGGGGACCAGGGAGATCTCACTGTGGGTTTAGGACCTCTTTGGGGACCTGGGAGGTGCCACTGCAGGTCTGGGACATCTGTGGTGACCACAAAGTGGCTCTGGGACATCTTTGGGACCAGGGAGGTGCCACTGTGGGTTTGGGACATCTCTGGGGACCAGGGAGGTGCTGCTGTGGATCTGGGGACATCTTTGGGGACCAGGGAGGTCTCACTGTGGGTCTGGGACATCTTGAGGGATCAAGGAGGTACCTCCAAGGTCAGTTTTTGGGGCATTTTGGGGGACAAGGGACATCCCACCACAGAACTGGGGCACCTCAAGGGAGAAGGAACATCCTGGTGTGGGCCCTGGAAGTTCTGGAGGAACAAGGGACACCCTGATGTGGGGTGGGGCTGGGTCACCTCGGGGTTGACCATTGTGGGGGGACACGGGGAGGACTCGGGGGTCACCCACGTCCACCCCGCCCGGCAGACGGGGTGCAGGAGGAGCGGGTGAAGGCCGCGGATCTCTCGGACATCGTCCCCGACACCGAGTCGGAGACCAAAGTCAGCATCCAGGGTGAGCACCGAGGAGGGGACACCTGGGGGGACCACCTGGGTGGGACCTCCTGGTGGCGTGACACGTCCCCTTCCGGCTCAGGCAACCCCGTGTCCATCATGGTGGAGAAGTCCATCGATGGGGAGAAGCTGAAGCACCTGATCGTGACCCCGTCGGGCTGCGGGGAGCAGAACATGATCGCCCTGACCCCCACGGTCATCGCCGTCCACTACCTGGACAGCACCCAGCAGTGGGAGAACTTCGGCGTCGACCGCCGGGCGGGGGCCATCGAGCTGATCAAGAAAGGTGGGAACGGCCCCAAAAGTGGTGGGAACGGCCCCAGAAGTGGTGGGAACGGCCCCAGAAGTGGTGGAATGGCCCCAGAAGTGGTGGGAACAGCCCCAAAAGTGGTGGGAACGTCACCAGAAGTGGTGGGAACGGCCCCGGAAGTGGTGGGAACGGCCCCAGAAGTGGTGGGATTGACCTCAAAATGAGTGGAAACGTCCCCAGAAGTGGTGGGAATGACCACAAAAGTGGTGGGAATGTCACCAGAAGTGGTGGGAACGTCCCCAAAAGTGGTGGAAATTACCTCAAAATGAGTGGGAATATCCCCAGAAGTGGTGGAATGGCCCCAAAAGCGGTGGGAACGGCCCCAGAAGTGGTGGGAATGGCCCCAGAAGTGGTGGGAATGGCCCCAGAAGTGGTGGGAACGGCCCCAGAAGTGGTGGAAATGACCTCAAAAGGGGTGGGAACGGCCCCAGAAGTGGTGGGATTGACCTCAAAATGAGTGGGAATGTCCCCAGAAGTGGTGGAATGGCCCCAGAAGTGGTGGGAACATCCCCAAAAGTGGTGGAAATTACCTCTAAATGAGTGGGAATATCCCCAGAAGTGGTGGAATGGCCCCAAAAGCGGTGGGAACGGCCCCAGAAGTGGTGGGAACGGCCCCAGAAGTGGTGGGAACGTCCCCAGAAGTGGTGGGAATGACTACAAAAGTGGTGGGAATGGCCCCAGAAGTGGTGGGAACGGCCCCAAAAGTGGTGGGATTGACCTCAAAATGAGTGGGAACGTCCCCAGAAGTGGTGGGAATGACCCCAAAAGTGGTGGGAACGTCACCAGAAGTGGTGGGAATGGCCCCAGAAGTGGTGGGAATGGCCCCAGAAATGGTGGGAATGGTCCCAGAAGTGGTGGGAACGTCCCCCGGTGTCCTCTCTGGGGTCACGAGGTGTCTCTACCGTCCGAGGTGGGGCAGAAGGTCGCCTCTCTGGAGGAGACCTGGGTTGGGCGATGCCGGTTTGGGGTTCCTGGAGTTACTGGTTTGCACTGGGATGGGCTCCAGAGTGGGTTGGTGGCCTGAGGGTTCCTTGGCTTGGGTGGGTGCTCTTGGTGTTGGCCAAAGGGTGGGAGGACATTGGTGGCCTGAGGCCACCACCAGGTGTTTGTTCCTTGCGTTGGCCAAGGGTTGGAGGGCATTGGTGGCCTCAAGCCACCTCCAGGTGCTCCTTGTGCTGACCAGTGGTTGGAGGACCTCGGTGGCCTGAAGCCACCCCAGGTGTTGAGGTGAAACCACCTCTGGACACTCCTTGCATTGTCCAATGTCTGGAGGATGTTGGTGGCCCAAAGCCACCCCTGGCCACACCTCATGTTCACCAATGACTGAAAGATATTGGCTGGAAGCCACCACTGGCCACCCTTCGCATTGACCACCATTTGGAGGACACTGGTAGCCTGAAGCCACCACTGGCCACCTTGCATTAACCAATCGTTGGAGGACATTGGTGGCCTGAGGCCATCCCCGGCCACCCCTCATGTTGACCAACCGTTGGGAGGACATTGGTGGCCTGAATCCACCACTGGCCACCCCACACATGGTCCAACAGTTGGAGGGCATTGGTGGCTTGAGGCCCCCCCGGCCACCCCTCATGTTGACCAACAGCTGGAGAACATTGGTGGCCTGAGGCCATCCTCAGCCACCTCTCACATTGACCAATTGTTGGAGGACATTGGTGGCCTGAAGCCACCACTGGCCACCCCTCAGACTGACCAACAGCTGGAGGTCATCGGTGGCCTGAGGCCATCCCCGGCCACCCCTGGCGTTGACCAAGGGCCATCTCCTCGCAGGTTACACCCAGCAGTTGGCCTTCCGCAAGCCCGACAGCTCCTACGCCGCCTTCATCAACCGCCCCTCCAGCACCTGGTGAGGGTCCCACCTCCACCGCCACCACCCGGCCCAGGTGACAGGGCCGGACGTGACGCTCAGGTGTCCCCGTCCTCCAGGTTGACCGCCTACGTGGTCAAGGTGTTCGCCATGGCCAGGAGGCTGACGGACATCGAGCACAGCGAGATCTGCGGCCCCGTCAAGTGGCTCATCCTCAACCGGCAGAAGCCGGACGGCGTCTTCCAGGAGGACGCGCCCGTCATCCATAAGGAGATGGTGGTAGGGGGACACCTCAACCCTGTCACCGCTGGTGGCCGAAGCCTGGGGGGGACCTCGGGTGGAGGGTGGGAGTTTTTGTGGTGAGGGTGAAGGTCTGGTGAAGTTTGGGCCTTCCTTGGACTTTCCTTGGACGAAGGTCAGGTGAACCTCAGGAATTCTTTGAGTGTTCCTTGGTTGAAGTTTGGGTGGGTTTGGGGTGTTCCTTGGGCGTTCCCTGGATGTTCCTTGGACGTTCCTTGGACTTCCCTTCACCCAGTGAAGGCCAGGTGAACTTCAGGAATTCTTTGAGTGCTCCTTGGTTGAAGTTTGGCTGGGTTTGGGGTGTTCCTTGGGTGTTCCTTGGACTCTCCTGGGGTGAAGGTCGGGTGAACCTCAGAAATTTCCTTGGGCATTCCATGGGTGAAGGTCACGTGAAGGTGGAACATTCCTTGGGTGTCCCTTGGGTGTTTCTCAGGTGGTTTTTTGGGTGTTCTCTGGGTGTCCCTCAGGTGAAGTCTGGGTGTCCCTTGGTTGTTTTTTGGATGTCCCTTAGGTGTCCCTTGGGTGTCCATTGGGTGTCCCTTGAGTGCCCCTTGGGTGTCCATTGGGTGTTCCTTGGGTGTTCCTTGCGTGAAGGTCAGGTGATAGTCAGATATTCTTTGAGTGTCCCTTGGGTGTCCCTTAGATGTCCCTTGGGTGTCCCTTGGGTGTCCATTGGGTGTCCATTGGGTGTCCATTGGGTGTCCCTTGCGTGTTCCTTGCGTGAAGGTCATGAGAAGGTCATGTGAAGGTCAGATATTCTTCGAGTGTCCCTTGGGTGTCCCTTAGGTGTCCCTTGGGTACCCCTTGGGTGAAGTTTGAGTGTCCCTTGAGTGTCCCTTGAGTGCCCCTTGGGTGTCCCTTGGGTGTCCCTTGGATGTTCCTTGCATGAAGGTCATGAGAAGGTCAGATATTCTTTGGGTGTCCCTTGGGTGTCCCTTGGATGTTCCTTGCATGAAGGTCATGAGAAGGTCAGATATTCTTTGGGTGTCCCTTGGGTGTCCCTTGGGTGTCCCTTGAGTATCCCTTGGGTGTTCCTTGGGTGTCCCTTGGATGTTCCTTGCATGAAGATCATGAGAAGATCAGATATTCTTTGGGTGCCCCTTGGGTGTCCCTTGGGTGTCCCTGAGACCGGTCAAGGACGGATGTTTGGAAGGAGCTGCTGGGGGGGTCCGAGCTCCGAGCTCGCTGGGAAAACCCCGATCCCGAGGTTTTTTCCCTCGTTTTTCTCCCCCCAGGGAGGCTACCAGGGCGCCGAGCCCGAGGTGTCCCTCACCGCCTTCGTCCTCATCGCCCTGGAGGAGGCGCGGGACGTCTGCAAGGACCACGTCAACGTGAGTGACCCTGCGTGGGGACGGGGACGTTCCTCAGGTTCCACGAGGTTCTCCAAAGCTGGTTTGGGGGTTCTCATGAGGTTCTCCAGAACTGATTCCTCACCCAGGGTTGGAATTTGGGGTCAGGAGAAGCGATTTTGGGTCTTCCCCAGGTTCTCAAAGGTGGCACCTCACCTCGGGGCTGAAGGGGTTGGAATTGGGTTCGGAGAGGTGGTTTTGGGTCCTCCCGAGGTTCTCAAAGACCATCATGGAAGCCACCTGAGATCCCAAATTTTCCGTCCTTCATTCCCAGAGCCTGGGCGAGAGCATCAACAAAGCCGCCAGCTTCCTGGCCCGGCGCTACGAGCAGCTGAGACGGCCCTACACGGTGGCCCTGGCGTCCCACGCGCTGGCCCTGGCCGGCAAGCTCAAGAGCGAGAAGGTCCTCATGAAGTTCTCCAAAGGTGACACCTCGAGGGAGGGGGGTCAAATTTGGGGTGAAGGGAGGTGGGTTTGGGTCTCCATGAGGTTCTTCAAAGGTGACACCTCAACGTGGGTCAGAGTTGGGGTGAAAGGAGGTGGGTTTGGGTCTCCATGAGGTTCTCCAAAGGTGACACCTCAACATGGGTCAAAGTTGGGGTGAAGGGAGGTGGGTTTGGGTCTCCATGAGGTTCTCCAAGGGGTCAAAGTCAGGGTGAAAGGAGGTGGGTTTGGGTCTTCATGAGGTTCTTCAAAGGTGACACCTCAACATGGGTCAAAGTTGGGGTGAAGGGAGGTGGGTTTGGGTGTTCATGATGTTCTCCAAAGGTGTTGCCAAACCTGGGGTGGGAATTGGGGCAGGGGGAGGTAGCTTCACCTGGGAGATCCAATTTGAAGTGAAAGGAGGTGGCTTTGGGTCATCAGGAGGTTCTTCAAAGGTGACATCTCCCCTTGGTGTGGAAAGGGTTGAAATTGGGTCAGGGGAGGTGGTTTGGGGTTCTCACGAGGTTCTCCAAAGCTGGTTTTGGGTTCTCCTGCGGTTCTCCAGAACTGAATCCTCACCCAGGGTTGGAATTTGGGGTCAGGAGAGGCGATTTTGGGTCTTCCTGAGGTTTTTAAAGGTGACACCTCACCTTGGGCCTGAAAGGGTTGGAACTGGATCAGGAGAGGGGGTTTTGGGTTTTCCTGAGGTTCTCCAGAACTGAATCCTCACCCAGGGTTGGAGTTTGGGGTCAGGAGAGGTGGTTTTGGGTCCTCCCGAGGTTCTCAAAGGTGGCACCTCACCTTGGGGCCAAAAGGGTTGGAATTTGGGGTCAGAGGAGGAGGTTTTGGGTCCTCCAGAAGTGGTTTTGGATCCTCCTGAGACGACGCCTCGCCCGGGGCTGTAATCAGGGGTGGGGGCGAGGTGGCCCTGGGGGTCCCTGGTGGCTGAGGGTGTCCCCGACGTCCCCGCAGGTGGGGCCAGCTGGGAGGAGCACAACGCCCGCACCTACAACATCGAGGGCACCTCCTACGCGCTGCTGGCCCTGCTGGAGATGAAGAAGCCGGAGCTGGCGGGGCCGGTGGTCCGGTGGCTGGCCCAGCAGAACTACTACGGGGGCGGCTACGGCTCCACCCAGGTGGGACACGGGACACGCCCGGCCACCCGCGGGGACATCTCGGGGGGCGCCTGGTGGCCCTGGAGGGGGACAGGGAGGGGGGGGTTGTCTCTTTGGGGACGTCTCTGGTGGCGCAGGAGCTCAAAGGTCGCTGAGAAGCCTTTGGGGGTGCTCCAGATGGTGTCCCCAAGCCCTGGTGAGCCCGGTGTCACCTCAGGCCACCGAGGCCAATCAGGAGTCCTTGTGGGCTCTCCACCAGTTGTCCCCAAGCCCTGGTGACCCCGGTGCCCCCTCAGGCCACCATCCTGGTGCTCCAAGCGCTGGCCCAGTACCAGGTGGACACACGAGTGGTGTCCCCAAGCCCTGGTGACATTGGTGTGACACACGGGTGGTGTCCCCAAGCCCTGGTGACCCTGCTGTCCCCTCAGGCCACCATCCTGGTGTTCCAAGCGCTGGCCCAGTACCAGGTGGACACATGAGTGGTGTCCCCAAGCCCTGGTGACATGGGTGTGACACATGGGTGGTCTCCCCAAGCCTTGGTGACACAGGTGTCCCCTCAGGCCACCATCCTGGTGCTCCAAGCGCTGGCCCAGTACCAGGTGGACACATGAGTGGTGTCCCCAAGCCCTGGTGACATTGGTGCCCCTCAGGCCAGCATGTCCACCCAGGAGCCCTTGCGGGCTCTCCACCAGTTGTCCCCAAGCCCTGGTGACCCCGCTGTCCCCTCAGGCCACCATCCTGGTGTTCCAAGTGCTGGCCCAGCACCAGGTGGACACATGAGTGGTGTCCCCAAGCCCTGGTGACCCCGGTGTCCCCTCAGGCCACCCAGGAGCCCTTGTGGCCTCTTCATCAATGTCCCAAAGCCCTGGTGACCCTGGTGTCCCCTCAGGCCACCATCCTGGTGTTCCAAGCGCTGGCCCAGCACCAGGTGGACTCACGGGTGGTGTCCCCAAGCCCTGGTGACATGGGTGTGACACACGGGTGGTGTCCCCAAACCCTGGTGACATTGGTGTGACACACGGGTGGTGTCCCCAAGCCCTGGTGACACGGGTGTGACACACGGGTGGTGTCCCCAAGCCCTGGTGACATTGGTGTGACACACGGGTGGTGTCTCCAAGCCCTGGTGACATGGGTGTGACACACGGGTGGTGTCCCCAAGCCCTGGTGACCCCGGTGTCCCCTCAGGCCACCATCCTGGTGTTCCAAGCGCTGGCCCGGTACCAGATGGTGGCGCAGGAGCAGGCCCAGCTGGAGCTGGACGTGTCGGTGCTGCTGCCGCGCCGCGCCAGCCCCGTCAAGTACCGCATCGAGAACCGCAACGCGCTGGTGGCCCGCTCCACCGAGGTACCTGGCACTGCCACTGTCACTCGGCACTGTCACCTGGCACTGGCACTGTCACCTGGCACTGTCCCTGTCACCTGGCACCGCCACTGTCACCCGGCACTGTCACCTGTCACTGTCACCTCTGGGTGTCCTCGTGGCCTGGGATAATCCCGTCCCATCACCATGGCCGCCGTTGTCCCCTCTGTGTCCTGTCCTTTCTGTGTCCTGTCCCCTCCGTGTCCTGTCCCCTCTGTGTCCCCTCAAGGCTTGGAATGTCCCAACCTGACCTTGTCCCCTCCCTGGGGTGTCCCTGTCACCTCCATGTCCCAACCTGACCTTGTCCCCTCCCTGGAGTGCCCCTGTCACCTCCATGTCCCAGCCTGACCTTGTCACCTCCGTGTCCCAACCTGACCTTGTCCCCTCCCTGGGGTGTCCCTGTCACCTCCGTGTCCCAACCTGACCTTGTCCCCTCCCTGGGGTGTCCTTGTCACCTCCATGTCCCAGGATGTCCTTGTCCCCTCCCTGGGGTGTCCCTGTCACCTCCATGTCTCAGGATGTCCTTGTCCCCTCCCTTGCTGTGACCTGCAATGTCCCTGTCACCCCCCTGTCCTCCTGATCTCTGTGTCCCCACCTGTCCCTGTCCCTTCTCTGTCCCCTCTACCTCTGCAACGCTGCCACCCCCTCTGTGTCCCGCCTGTCCCTGTCCCTTCCGTGTCCCCTCCATGTCCCCACACCCCCCTGCACCTCCCACTGTCCCTCCTGGGGACATCCCCTGTCCCCTCCCCGTGTCCCCTGTCCCCTGCCACTGTCCCCTGTCCCCTCAGACCAAGCTGAACGAGGACTTCAAGGTGGTGGCCGAGGGCGTGGGCAAGGGGACGATGACGGTGGTGACCGTCTACCACGCCAAGGTCCCCGAGAAGGACAACAAGTGTGACAAGTTCGAGCTGAGCGTGGACGTGGAGGAGGTGGACATGGGTGAGTCCCCAGCTGTCCCCTCCCTGTCCTCGCTGGCTCCCCCCGTGGGTGCCACGCGTCCCCTTCGATGTCCCCTCGTTGTCCCCACCCAGGCAAGGAAGAGGAGGACGTCATCAGGTCTGTCAAGATCACCATCTGCACCAGGTGGGGACAGCGGGGACACTGGGGACACTGGGGACACTGGGGACGCTGGGGACAGCAGGGACACGGAGGGGATGTTGAGGACAGGGACACCAGGGAGAAGTCGGGGACATTGGGGACATTGGGGACATTGGGGACAGGGAGGGGATGTTGGTGACAGGGACACCAGGGAAAGGATGGGGACGTTGGGGACAGGGAGGAGATGTTGGGGACAGGGACACCAGGGAGAGGTTGGGGACACTGGGGACAGTGGGGACACTGGGGACAGGGAGGGGATATTGGGGACAGGGACACCAGGGAGAGGTTGGGGACACTGGGGACAGCAGGGACTGGGAGGGGAAGGGGAAGTAGGGACATTGGGGACAGGGACATCAGGGATTGAATGGGGACATTGGGGACACTGGGGACATTGGGGACAGGGAGGGGATGTTGGGGACAGGGACACCAGGGAGAGGTTGGGGACACTGGGGACACTGGGGACAGGGAGGAAAATGGGGACACTGGGGACAGGGACATCAGGGACAGGGTGGGGACACTGGGGACAGCAGGGACAGGGAGGGGATGTTGAGATGTTGGGGACAGGGACATCAGGGAGAGGTTGGGGACACTGGGGACAGCAGGGACATTGGGGACAGAGAGCGGAACAGGAGGGAGGGACATTGAGGACAAGGACTTTAGGGACAGGGTGGGGACACTGGGGACACTGGGGACAGGGAGGAAAATGGGGACACTGGGGACAGGGACATCAGGGACAGGATGGGGACACTGGGGACAGTGGGGACACTGGGGACAAGGAGGAAAATGGGGACACTGGGGACAGGGACATCAGGGACAGGGTGGGGACACTGGGGACAAGGAGTGCTCAGCCCCACCTTGTCCCGTGGGGACCTTTGGGGGTACGGGGACATCGGGGAGGGGGACGCTGGGGACACGGCGGGGGTTGGGGACAGGTGGCCTCAGCGCTGTCCCCACAGGTACCTGGACGCCGTGGATGCCACCATGTCCATCCTGGACGTGTCCATGCTGACGGGCTTCTCACCGGACGTGCAGGACCTGAGGAGGGTCAGTGTGGGGACACGGGGACACCAGGGTGACATGGGGACACCCAGGGGGACATGGCTGAGACAGGGTGCCCCATGTCTTTGTGCCACCATGTGCCACCATGTCCTTGTGTCCCCGGTGTCCCTGCGTGTCTGGTGTCACCGTGTCCCAGTGTGTCCCCATGTCCTAATGCCATTCCGTGTCCCCGAGTGGCCCCCGTGCCTGGTGTCACAGTGTCCCCACTGTCCCCGCTGTCTCTCATGCCCCGGTGTCCCCTGTGCCCAATGTCACACCGTCCCCGGTGTCCCTGCATGTCCCCGTGTGTCCCCTGTGCCTGGTGTCCCTCGTGCCCCGCTGGCCCCGCTGTCCCCATTGTCCCCGCTGTCCCCTGTTCCCGGTCTCACGCTGTCCCCCGTACCCAGTGTCCCCTGTCCCCGCTGTCCCCCATGCCCGGTGTCACACTGTCCCCTCTGTCCCCTGTCCCCACTGTCCCCGCTGTCCCCGCTGTCCCCACTGTCCCCCATGCCCGGTGTCACACTGTCCCCACTGTCCCCTCTGTCCCCTCTGTCCCCGCTGTCCCCTGTCCCCACTGTCCCCCGTGCCCAGTGTCACACTGTCCCCTCTGTCCCCGCTGTCCCCGCTGTCCCCCGTGCCCGGTGTCACACTGTCCCCTCTGTCCCCTCTGTCCCCGCTGTCCCCAGCTGTCCGAGGGTGTGGACAGGTACATCTCCAAGTTCGAGCTGGACCAGGACAAGGAGCGGAGCAACGTCGTCATCTACCTGGACAAGGTGGGGACACTGCGGGGACACGGGGGACACGGGCAGGGACAGGGACAGGGACAAGGACGAGATGGGACAGGGACAGGGATGGGGACACAGGGGACACGGGCAGGGATGGGGAGGGTGACAGGGACAAGGTGGGGCAGGGATAGGAGGGGACAGGGACAGTGACAGGGACAGGGATGGGAACATAGGGGACAGGGACGGGGCAGGGATGGGACAGGGACAGTGACAGGGACACGATGGGACAAGGACAAGGTGGGACAGGGATAGGAGGGGACAGGGATGGGACAGGGACACAATGGGACAGGGACACGGATGGGGACAGGGATGGGGACACAGGGGACAGGGACAGGGATGGGGACAGAAGGGAAAGGGACAGGTTGGGAACAGCGGTGGTGACACAAACGGTCTCGAGGTGGTGACAAGGACAGAGGTGGCTCCAGGGGATGGGTGGGGACAGCATGGGGACATGGCTGGGGGCAGGACCGGGTGGCCTGGGGAGGTGACTCACAGCCTGTCTGAGTGCCACCCCCTGTCCCTGTCCCTGTCCCTTTCCCTGTCCCTGTCCCTGTCCCCTGTCCCTGTCCCTGTCCCCATCCCTGTCCCTGTCCCCGTGTCCCTGTCCCTGTTGCTGTCCCTGTCCCCTGTCCCTGTCCCTGTCCCCGTGTCCCTGTCCCTGTGTCCCTGTGTCTGTCCCTGTCCCCGTGTCCCTGTCCCTGTGTCCCTGTCACTGTGTCCCTGTCCTCATCCCTCTCCCCTGTCCCCTGTCCCTGTCCCTGTGTCCCTGTCCCTGTCCCTGTCCCCGTGTCCCTGTCACTGTGTCCCTGTCCCCATCCCTCTCCCCTGTCCCCTGTCCCTGTCCCCGTGTCCCTGTCCCCGTGTCCCTGTCCCTGTGTCCCTGTCCCCATCCCTGTCCCTGTCCCCTGTCCCTGTCCCTGTGTCCCTGTCCCTGTCCCTGTCCCTGTCCCCATCCCTGTCCCCATCCCTGTCCCTGTCCCTGTCCCTGTCCCTGTCCCTGTCCCTGTCGCTGTCCCCAGGTGTCACACAAGGCCCAGGAATGTTTCGCCTTCAAGGCTCACCAGCGCTTCCAGGTGGGGCTGATCCAGCCGGCGGCCGTCAGCGTCTACAGCTACTACAGCATCGGTGGGTGGCACCTGGGACACACCTGGGACACCTGAGTGGCACCTGTGTGACACCTGTGACACCTGTGTGACATCTGTGTGACACCTGTGTGACACCTGTGTGGCACCTGTGTGACACCTATAACACCTGTGTGGCACCTGTGTGACACCTGTGTGGCACCTGTGTGACACCTGTGTGACACCTGTGGCACCTGTGTGGCACCTGTGTGGCACCTGTGACACCTGTGACACCTGTGTGACACCTGAGTGACACCTGTGACACCTGTAACACCTGTGTGACACCTGTGTAATACCTGTGGCACCTGTGACACACCTGAGTGACACCTGTGTGACACCTGTGACACCTGTAACACCTGTGTGACACCTGAGTGACACCTGTGTGATATCTGTGTGACACCTGAGTGGCCCCTGTGTGACACCTGTGGCACCTGTGACACCTGTGACACACCTGTGTGACACCTGTGTGATACTTGTGTGACACCTGTGTGTCACCTGGATCACCTGTGGCATCTCTGCCACTTGTCACCTGTGTGTCACCTGTCACCTCTATAACCTCTGTCACCTGTGTGTCACCTGTCACCTGTGTTATCTCTGTCACCTGTGGCACCTGTCACCTTCCACATGTGTGTCACTTGTGTCACCTGTGTGTCACCTGAGTGTTACCTGTGTCACCTGTCACGTGTGTCACCTGTAACCTTTGCCACCTCTGCCACCTCTGTCACCTCTGTCACCTATGTCACCTGTCACCTTCCACCTGTGTGTCACCTGCGTGTCACCTGTATGTCCCCTGCTGTCCCCATGTCCCCTGCTGTCCCTGCTGTCCCCTGATGTCCTTCCTATCCCTGTGTCCCTGCTGTCCCCGTTGTCCCCATTGTCCCCATGTCCCCTGTTGTCCCTGCTGTCCCCATGTCCCCAGCTGTCCCCTGCTGTCCCCTGCTGTCCCCTGATGTCCCCGTGTCCCCTGCTGTCCCCGTGTCCCCTGCCATCCTCTGCTGTCCCTGCCATCCCCTGCCATCCCCTGCCGTCCCCTGCTGTCCCCGTTGTCCCCATTGTCCCCATGTCCCCTGCTGTCCCCTGCTGTCCCCATGTCCCCTGCTGTCCCCTGATGTCCTTCCTATCCCTGTGTCCCTGCTGTCCCCATTGTCCCCATGTCCCCTGCTGTCCCTGCTGTTCCCATGTCCCCTGCTGTCCCCTGCTGTCCCCTGATGTCCCCTGCCATCCCCTGCTGTCCCCTGATGTCCCCGTGTCCCCACAGACGATCGCTGCACTCGGTTCTACCACCCGGACAAGGAGGGAGGGAAACTGAACAAGATCTGCCAGGGGGACGTTTGCCGCTGCGCCGAAGGTGACACCGGGACACGGGGACACTGGGGACACTGGGGACACTGGGGACATTGGGGACACTGGGGACATTGGGGACATTGGGGACATTGGGGACACTGGGGACACTGGGTGGGCAGACAGCCCTGGGAGAGTGGGGCGCATCACGGCCATGGTGGGACACGTCATGATCATGGTGGAGACATGTCATGGTCATGGTGGGACATGTCAGTGATGAGATGTCACATGTCACCGTGATGGGGACACGTCCCGGCCATGGTGGGGACACGTCATGGTCACAGCAAGCCACCTTCATGTGATGGGGACATGTCCCTGCTGTGGTGGGACACATCACGATCACGGTGGGATCATGTCATGGTCATGAAGGGGACATGTCAATGATGAGATGTCACATGTCACCGTGATGGGGACACGTCCCAGCCATGGTGGGACACGTCAGGGCCATGATGGGGACACGTTGCAGTCATGAAGGGGACGTGTCATGGCCATGGTGGGACACATCACTGATGAACATCACCGTGATGGAGACACGTCACGGCTGTGGTGGGGACGTCATGGCCGTGGTGGGGACGTCATGGCCGTGGTGGGGACATATCATGGCCATGGTGGGACACCTTCATGTGATGGGGATATGTCATGGCCATGGTGGGACATGGGGCACATCACGGTCATGGTGGAGACATGTCATGACCATGGTGGGACACATCCCGACCATGGTGGGACATGTCACAGTCATGATGGGGACATGATTGTGTCATGGCCACATGATGGGACAGATCAATCATGAGTTGTTACACGTCACGGTCATGATGGAGAAGTATCATGGCCATGGTGGGACACGTCAGTGATGAGATGTCACATGTCACCATGATGGGGACACGTCACGGCCATGGTGGGACACGTCAGGGCCACAATGGGGACGCAATCATGAAGGGGACGTGTCATGGCCATGATGGGACACATCACGATCATGGTGGGGACATGTCATGGCCATGGTGAGACCCATCACGGCCATGATGGGGACACGTCGCAGTCATGAAGGGGACATGTCAGGACACGTCAGTGATGAGATGTCACATGTCACCATGACGGGGGCATGTCACAGTCATGATGGGGACGTGTCGTGGCCATGGTGGGACACATCAATGATGAGTTGTCACATGTCACGGTCATGATGGAGAAGTGTCATGGCCATGGTGGGACATGTCAGTGATGAGATGTCACCATGATGGGGACATGTCATGGCCATGATGGGACACGTCAGGATCATGGTGGGGACATGTCAGTGATGAGATGTCACATGTCACCATGACGGGGGCATGTCACAGTCATGAAGGGGACATGTCAGGACATGTCAGTGATGAGATGTCACATGTCACCATGACGGGGACATGTCACAGTCATGATGGGGACGTGTCGTGGCCATGGTGGGACACATCAGTGATGAGTTGTCACATGTCACCGTGATGGGGACACGTCCCTGCCATGGTGGGACACGTCACCTCTGTGGTGGGACACGTCCCTGAGGAACTGTCACCTGTCATGACCGATGGGGACGTGTCCCTGCCGAGGTGGGGACACACGGTGGCCGGGGGGTGGGGACGCGCCATTGAGGAGGTGTCGCGTGTCACGGCTGTGACGTCCCTGCCATGGCTGACCCTGCCACGTCTGTGTCCTCGTGACGTCCCCGCGATGTCCCCGCGATGTCCCCGTGACGTCCCCGCGATGTCCCCGTGACGTCCCCGTGATGTCCCCGTGATGTCCCCGCGATGTCCCCGCGATGTCCCCGTGATGTCCCCACAGAGAGCTGCTTCAAGCGGCAGGAGCAGCCCGAGGCCGTCACCGTCAACCAACGCATCGAGCGCGCCTGCGAGCCCGGGGTGGACTTCGGTGGGACATGGGGACAGCGGGGACAATGGGGGCAATGGGGACAGCTGGGGGCATTGGGGACAGTGGGGACAATTGGGACAGTGGGGACAGTGGGGACAATGGGGACAGTGGGGACAATTGGGACAGTGGGGACAGTGGGGGCATTGGGGACAGTGGGGACAATGGGGACAGTGGGGACAATTGGGACAGTGGGGACAGTGGGGACAGCTGGGGGCATTGGGGACAATGGGGACATTGGGGACAGTGGGGACAATGGGGACAATGGGGATGGAGGGGACAGTGGGGACAATGGGGACAGTGGGGACAGTGGGGGGTTGGGGACATTGGGGGATTGGGGACAATGGGGACATTGGGGACAGTAAGGTCACCAGGGACATTGGGGACATCAGGGACATTGGGGACATTGAGGGCATTTGGGGTCATTGGGGACAATGGGGACATTGGAGGCATTGGGGACATCGGGGACATCAACGAGGACATCGGGAGGTGGCACTGGGGACGTTGTAAACCTTGGGGACAACGGGGACGCTGGGGACACGGAGGGGCCACCCCGGGGGGGGTGACAGCGCTGTCCCCGTGTCCCCTGGCAGTGTACAAGGTGAGGCTGGTGGCCCGCGAGGAGACCCCGTCCCACGACAACTACATCATGAACGTCCTGTCGGTCATCAAGATGGGTACGGCCACCTTGGGGGGGACACGGCCACCTCGGGGGGGCAAGGCCACCTCGGGGGGGACACGGCCACCTCGGGGGGGACAAGGCCACCTCGGGGGGGACAAGGCCACCTCGGGGTGGGACACGGCCACCTCGGGGAGGGACACGGCCACCTCGGGGGGGAGACAAGGCCACCTCGGGGTGGGGACAAGGCCACCTCGGGGAGGGACAAGGCCATCTTGGGGGGGGGACAAGGTCACCTCGGGGGGGGACAAGGCCACCATGGGGGGACAAGGTCACCACGAGGAGGGACAAGGCCACCTCGGGGTGGGGACAAGGCCACCTCGGGGGGGGACAAGGCCACCTCGGGGGGGACAAGGTCACCACGAGGAGGGGACAAGGCCACCATGGGGGGGGACAAGGCCACCTCAGGAAGGGACAAGACCACCACGGGAGGGGACAAGGTCACCATGGACAGGGGGACAAGGTCACCATGGGGGGGAAGAAGGCCACCTCAGGGAGGGACAAGGCCACCTCGGGGGGGGACAAGGCCACCATGGGAGGGGACAAGGCCACCTTGTGGGGGGGACAAGGCCACCATGGACAGGGGGACAAGGCCAACATGGAGGGGACAAGGCCACCTCGGGGGGGGACAAGGTCACCATGGAGGGGTCAAGGTCACCACAGGGGGTCATGGCCATCATGGTTGGACATGGCCACCACAGGGAGACAAGGCCACCCTGGAAGTGGGACAAGGTCATCTCAACAGGATGACACGGTCACCTCAGGGTGACACGGCCACCACAGGGGAGGGACAAGGCCACCACAGGACAGACAAGGCCACCTTGGGGAGGGACAATGGTGGGGGTCACCTGCAGCTGGGGACAGGCGAGGGGGCTGGTGTCACCCAGGTGGGGTCGGTGTCACCTGGGTCAGTCAGTGTCACCCTTTTGGGATCGGTGTCACCCAGGTGGGGTCAGTGTCACCCCCAAGGCTGCTGCCAAAGCTGGAGGGACGCAGTGCCACCCACAGCTGGTGCCACCAGAGGGGTGGTGCCACCACGGCTGCCCTGTCTGGGGGTGGAGGTGGCACAGTGACACGGTGACAGGGCTGACACGGTGACATGGAGACCTGGGTGACACAGGTGATGTGGTGACATGGGTGACACGGGTGACGTGGTGACACGGTGCCACCGTGCCACCGTGCCACGGCTAACACGGGTGACACGGGTGACATGGGTGACACATGGACATGGTGGCTCGGGTGACATGGTGCCACGGTGTCACGGCTAGCATGGGTGACACGGTGTCACGGTGACACGGGTGTCACGGGTGATACATTGTCACGGTGACACGCGTGACATGGTGAACGGTGACATGGGTGACACACTGACATGGTGACATGGGTGCCACGGTGACATGGTGTCATGGTGACACCAGTAACATAGTGTCACGGTGTCACGGTGACACGGGTGACACACTGACATGGTGTCACGGTGACATGGGTGTCACGGGTGACATGGTGCCATGGTGACACGGTGACACGGTGACACGGGTGACATGGGTGTCATGGTGACACGGGTGACATGGGTGTCACGGTGACATGGTGACACGGGTGACACGGTGCCATGGTGACACGGTGTGGCGGTGACACTGGTGACATGGGTGACATGGGTGACACGGTGACACGGTGACACGGTGACACGGTGACACTGGTGACACGGGTGACATGGTGACATGGTGCCATGGTGACACGGTGACACTGGTGTCATGGTGACACTGGTGACACACGGTGACACGGTGACACGGTGACACACGGTGACATGGGTGACACATTGACGTGGTGACACTGGTGACACTGGTGACACGGGTGTCACGTTGACACGGTGACACGGGTGACACTGGTAACACGGTGACACGGTGACACATGTGGCGGTGCCCAGGCACGGACGAGGACCCCGCTGGCAGCAACAGGACCTTCGTCAGCCACCAGCAGTGCAGGGACGCGCTGAAGCTGCGCACGGGACACGAGTACCTGCTGTGGGGACAGGCCAGCGACCTCTGGGTCACCGGCAGGCAGTACGGACACCGGGGACACCGGGGACACCGGGGGGAATGGGGACATGGGGGACATGGGGGGACACGGGGGACATGGGGGACACCGGGGACACCGGGGACATGGGAGGGACACCGGGGGAATGGGGACACCGGGGACATGGGGGGACACCGGGGACATGGGGGGAATGGGGACACCGGGGACACCGGGGACATGGGGGGACATGGGGGGACACCGGGGACACTGGGGACACCAGGGACACCGGGGACACCGGGGACATGGGGGGACACCAGGGGAAACAGGGGTCATGGGGACACTGGGGGGACATGGGGACATTGGGGACATGGGGGGAATGGGGATACCGGGGACACAGGGGACATGGGGGACACGGGGGACACCGGGGGAATGGGGGACACCGGGGACACCAGGGACACCGGGGGGAATGGGGACACGGGGGACATGCGGGACACAGGGGAAATCAGGGACACTGGGGACACCAGGGACACCGGGGACATTGGGGACATTGGGGACACCGGGGGCACCAGGGACATTGGGGACATTGGGGACACCGGGGGCACCGGGGACATGGGGGGACACCAGGGGAAACAGGGGTCATGGGGACACTGGGGGGACATTGGGGGCTTTGGGGACACTGGGGACACCAGGGACACCAGGGGGAATGGGGGGAATGGGGGACACAGGGGACACTGGGCGAACATGGGGGACACCAGGGACACGGGGGACACTGGGGGAATGGAGGACACTGGGGGGGAACAGGGGACATGAGGGACACGGGGACACTGGGGGACACCGGGGGAAACAGGAGACATTGGGGACATGGGGGACATAGGGGACACTGGGGACAGCGGATGAAATGGGGACATGGGGGACACCGGGGGGAACGGGGGGACACAGGAGGGACACGGAGGGACACAGTGGGACAAAGAAGGGACACAGGGGACACTGGGGGCGGGGCATGGAGGGGACATGGAGGGACATGGGGGGACATGGGAAGGACATTGGGAGGTGCGGGAGGGACACGGTCCCCATTGTCCCCATTGTCCCCATTGTCCCCATTGTCCCCGTGGCTGTCCCCGCTGCCATCCCCGTGTCCCCACGGCTGTCCCCGTGTCCCTGCACTGTCCCCACGCTGTCCCCGCTGCCATCCTTGTATCCCCACGCTGTCCCCATGCTGTCCCCACTGCTGTCCCCACGCTGTCCCCGCTGCCACCCCCTTGTCCCCGCTGCCATCCTTGTATCCCCACGCTGTTCCCGTGTCCCACGGCCGACCCCGCTGCTGTCCCCACGCTGTCCCCGTGTCCCCACGCTATCCCCGTGTCCCCACTGCCACCCCCGTGTCCCCGCTGCTGTCCCCGCTGCCACCCCCGTGCCTCCACTGCCATCCCCGTGTCCCCACGCTGTCCCCGTGTCCCCGCTGCCACCCCCGTGTCCCCACGATGTCCTCGTGTCCCCACGCTGTCCCCGTGTCCCCGCTGCCACCCCCGTGTCCCCACGCTGTCCCCATGCTGTCCCCGCTGCTGTCCCCATTGTCCCCGCTGCCACCCCCGTGTCCCCACGCTGTCCCCGCTGCCACCCCCGTGTCCCCACGCTGTCCCCACGCTGTCCCCATGCTGTCCCCGCTGCCACGCCCGTGTCCCCACTGCCACCCCCGTGTCCCCACGCTGTCCCCGTGTCCCCGCTGCCACGCCCGTGTCCCCACGCTGTCCCCGTGTCCCCGCAGCTTCTCCTACCTGCTGGGCAAGGACACCTGGCTGGAGGAGTGGCCCTCGGAGGGCTCGTGCCAGGACGCGGCGCTGGCCGGGCGCTGCCAGGACTTCCTGCAGTTCGCCGAGGCCATGACGCTCTTCGGCTGCCCCAGCTGAGACCCCGGCGCCACCGGGGGTCACCGACACCCCCCCGCGGTGTCACCGACCGACCCCTGGTGTCACCGACCCCCCCTCGGTGTCACCAACCCACCCCCGGTGTCACCGACCCCACCCCCGGGGGGCACCAACCCACCCCCGGTGTCACCGAACCCCCCCCCGGGGGGCACCGAACCCCCCCGGTGTCACCGACCCTCCCCCGGTGTCACCCGACCGACCCCCGGTGTCACCGACCCCCCCTCGGTGTCACCGACCCCCCCCGGTGTCACCCGACCGACCCCCGGTGGCACTGACCCGAGGGTGTCACCCGACCCCGAGGTGTCACCGCCCTCCGGTCACTTTCTGTCCCCTCCCCCCCCCCCCGGTTTTTGTTCTTTTTTTTTTTTTTGGTTAAAAAAGTCATTTCTGAGCAGCTGGCTTGGGGCGTCCGGGGCGGGGGGGACATCGCGGGGGACGTGGGGACATCACAGGAGACATGGGGACATCGCAGGGAGTGAGGACATCACAGTGGTCACGGGGACATGATAAGGGACATGGGGACACCACAGGGACGTGGGGTCACAGGGATGTGGGGACATCGCAGGGAACGTGGGGACATCACAGGGGACACGGGGACACCACAGGGGACATGGGGACACAATAAGGGACATGGGGACACAATAAGGGACATGAGGACACCACAGGGACTTGGGGACATCACAGGGATGTGGTGACATTGCAGGGAGTGGGGACATCACAGCGGTCATGGGGACACGATAAGGGACAAGGGGACATCACAGAGGTCATGGGGACATCACAGGGACGTGGGGACACCACAGGGACATAGGGACACTGTAGGAGACAAGGGGACACCCTAGGGGACATGGAGAAGCCATTGGGGTCATGGGGACACAATAAGGGACATGGGGACACCAGAGGGGACATGGGGACACTGTAGGGGACACGAGGACATCACAGGGGATGTGGGGACACCGCAAGGGTCATGGAGACATCGCAGGGACGTGGGGACATCGCAGGGACCTGGGGACATTGCAGGGAACATGGGGACATCACAGGGGACGTGGGGACACGATAAGGGACATGGGGACGCCAGAGGGGTCATGGGGACACCACAGGGGACATCACAGAGGACATGGGGACACCACAGGGGACATGGGGACACCTCAGGGATGTGGGGACACAATAAGGGACATGGGGACACCACAGGGGACATGGGGACACCAGAGGGGACACGGAGACACAATAAGGGACATGGGGACACCACAGGGGTCACAGGGACACCATGGGGGACAGGGGGACTCCAACGTGGAACTTGGGGACACCAGAGGGGTCACGGGGACCCCAGTCCCTGCACCCCAAACTCGGCACCCCAAACCCTGCACCCCAAAATCTGCAGCACCCCAAATTCTGAACCCCAAAATCTGCACCCCAAACCCTGCACCCCCAAATTCTGAACCCCAAAATCTGCACCCCCAAATTATGAACCCCACGTTTCACACCCCAAACTCTGCACCCCAAACCCTGCACCCCAAACTCTGCACCCCACATTACACACCCCACACCCCAAATCCTGCACCCCAAATTCTGAACCCCACATTACAAACCCCAAATCCTGACCCTACATTAATGAACCCCAAATCCTTCACCCCAAATCCTGCACCCCAAACTCTGCACCCCAAACTCAGCACCCCAAATTCTGAACCCCACATTTTGCACCCCAAACCCTGACCCCACATTTCACACCCCAAAATCTGCACCTCAAATCCTGCACCCCAAAATCTGCACCCCAAATTCTGAACCCCACATTTTGCACCCCAAACTCTGCACCCCACATTTCCCACCCCAAACTCGGCACCCCCAAATTCTGAACCCCACATTTCCCACCCCAAACTCGGCACCCCAAACTCGGCACCCCCAAATTCTGAACCCCACATTTCCCACCCCAAACTCGGCACCCCAAACTCGGCACCCCAAACCCTGACCCCACGTTAATGCACCCCAAATCCTGCACCCCAAATCCTGACCTCACATTTCACACCCCGAATCTGCACCCCCAAATTCTGCACCCCAAATTTTGCATCCCAAACTCTGTGTCCCCAAACCCTGAACCCCACATTTCACACCCCAAATCCTGCACCCCAAACTCGGCACCCCAAATTCTGAACTCCACATTTCACACCCCGAAATCTGCACCCCAAACTCGGCACCCCAAACCCTGACTCCACATTTGACACCCCAAATCCTGCACCCCAAACCCTGGATCCCACATTTTGCACCCCGAAATCTGCACCCCAAACTCTGCACCCCAAATTCTGAACCCCAAATTCTGAACCCCACATTTCACACCCCACACCCCAAACTCCCCATCCCCAATCCCAGAACCCCACACTCTGCACCCCAAACCCTGACCCCACATTTCTGCACCCCAAATTCTGCACCCCAAAATCTGCACCCCACATTTCACATCCTGAAATCTGCACCCCAAACTCGGCACCCCAAACCCTGACCCCACATTTCGTACCCCAAATCCTGCACCCCAAACCCTGGATCCCACATTTCACACCCCAAACCCCACACTCTGCACCCCAAATTCTGAACCAAAATTTTGCGGGGATTTCAGCAAATTTGAAATTTCTGGGGTAAATTTTATGGGGATTTCAGCAAATTTGAAATTTCTGGGGTAAATTTTGGGAGGATTTCAGCAAATTCAGAATTTCTGGGGTAAATTGGGGGGATTTCTGCAAATAATCCATAAATAAGTTTATTCGTTAATTAATAAATAGTTAATTAAGAACAATAATTTAGGGGGGAGGGGCTCCCCCAGGCCGGCTGGGGGGGGAGGGGGGAGGGGAGGGGAGAGCAGGGACCCCCCCCAAAGTGTCCCCAATGTCCCCAAGGAGGTCCCAGGGGGCTCCGAGTGTCCAGCACTGGGTCCCCAAATGTCCCCAAATGTCCCCAAGTGTCCCCAAGTGTCCCCAAGCACCAAATGGGGGGGGGGGGGGTTGTCACTGATGTCACCAATGTCCCCAAATCTCCAGGCACGGGGGTCTTGTCACTCAAATCTCCAGCCTTGGATGTCACCGATGTCACCGATGTCACCGATGTCACCGATGTCCCCAAATCTCCAGGTGTGGATGTCACCGATGTCCCTTGTCCCCAAATCTCTGGGCATGGAGGTTTTGTCATCCAGATCTTTGGCCACAATGTCACCAATGTCCCTTGATGTCCCCAAACCTCCGGGCACAGGGGTTTTGTCACCCAAATCTCCAACCATGGATGTCACCGATGTCCCTTGATGTCCCCAAATCTCCAGGTGTGGAGGTCACCGATGTCACCAATGTCCCCAAATCTCCAGGTGTGGATGTCACCAATGTCCCTTGTCCCCAAATCTCTGGGTGTGCAGGTTTTTTCACCCGAACCTTCGGTCACAGATGTCACCGATGTCCCTTGATGTCCCCAAATCTCCGGGCACAGGGGTTTTGTCACCCAAATCTTTGGCCAAGGACGTCACTGTTGTCCCTTGATGTCCCCAAACCTCTGGGTTTGGAGGCCACCGATGTCCCTTGTCCCCAAATCTCTGAGCCTGGGGGACTTGTCCCCAAATCTCCAACCACGGATGTCACCGATGTCCCTTGATGTCCCCAAACCTCCACACTCAGGAGTCCTGGATGTCCCCAAGCCTCATCCTGGCAGGTGACCAGCAGGACACCCCCGGTGTCACCCCAGTGTCACCCCGCTGTCACTGCGCTGTCACTCAGTGTCACTGCACTGTCACCCCAGTGTCACCGCACTGTCACCCTGCTGTCACTCAGTGTCACCCCCACTGTCACCATGCTGTCACCCTGCTGTCACCACACTGTCACCCCACTGTCACCCTGCTGTCACCCCACTGTCACCACATTGTCACCCCACTGTCACTCCACTGCCACTCAGTGTCACCCCACTGTCACCCCGCTGTCACCCCACTGTCACTCAGTGTCACCCCGCTGTCACTCAGTGTCACCACGCTGCCACCACGCTGTCACTCCACTGTCACTCAGTGTCACCCCGCTGTCACTCAGTGTCACCACGCTGCCACCACGCTGTCACTCCACTGTCACTCAGTGTCACCCCGCTGTCACCTCGCTGTCACCCCGCTGTCACTCAGTGTCACCCCGCTGTCACCTCGCTGTCACCACACTGTCACCCCACTGTCACCCCACTGTCACTCAGTGTCACCCCGCTGTCACCCTGCTGTCACCCCCCCGCGATGCGCAGCAGCCCCACGAAGTTCCCCTCGCGCTCGTCCTGCTGCAGCTGCCACCCGCCCGCCGTGTCCCTGTGTCCCCCCCTGGTGTCCCCCTCCCCGTCCCCATATCCCCCGGTGTCCCCCACCGTGTCCCCCACCAGCTCCAGGCTCAGGACGTCCCCCGGCCACAGCTGCCCCACGGCCTGGGCCAGCGCTGACCACTGGCGGTGGCCTCCGGCCGCGTCCGGCAGGGCCAGGGGCACGGCCAGCAGGGGCCGGGGGGAGCGGGCGCGGCGCAGGCGCAGGGTGACCCGGCCCCCGCGACAGGTGGGCGCCGTGCAGGTGAGGCCCAGCTGGCCGTAGAGCAGGTAGAGGCCGCCGGACGTCACCCGCAGCGTCCTCGGGGTGTCCGGTGTCCCCGGGGTGTCCGGTGTCCCCGGGGTGTCCGGCGTCCCTGGGGTGTCCGGTGTCCCCGGGGTGTCCGGCGTCCCCGGGGTGTCCGGCGTCCCCGGGGTGTCCGGTGTCCCTGGGGTGTCCGGTGTCCCCGGGGTGTCCGGCCGGAGGTCGGAGCTGAGGAAAACGCCCCGGACGCCGTCCTGGTAACGCCAGGCTGGGTAGGACGACAGAGAGCCTGGGGACAATGGGGACACTGCGGTCAGTGGGGACAGTGGGGACATTGGGGACAGTGGGGACATTGGGGACATTGGGGACAGTGGGGACTTTGGGGACAGTGGGGACACAGGGACAGTGGGGACATTGGGGACATTGGGGACAGTGGGGACATTGGGGACAGTGGGGACATGGGGGACAGCGGGGACAGCAGGGACAGCGGGGACAGCGGGGACAGTGGGGACAGTGGGGACATGGGGACAGTGGGGACAGTGGGGACAGTGGGGACAGTGGGGACAGCAGGGACATTGGGGACATGGGAGACAGTGGGGACAGTGGGGACAGTGGGGACATGGGGACATTGGGGACAGTGGGGAAAGTGGGGACACAGGGACACAGTGGCAACATAGGGTGTGACGTCACCCCAGGCCATGGGGACACTGTGGTCAGTGGGGATATTGGGGACACGGGGACACAGTGGGGACACTGGGGACATTGGGGACACAGGGACACTGCAGTCAGAGGGGACACAGTGACATTGGGGACAATGGGGACAATGGGGATAGTGGGGACAGTGGAAGCAACAGGGACATCAGGGACATCAGAGGCATTGGGGACATGGGGGACAGAGAGCCTGGGGACACGGTGGGGACATTGCGGTGGGGACACGGGGGACACGGGGACACAGTGGGGACATTGGGGACATTGGGGACATGGGGACACTGCGGGCAGCAGGGACACAGGGACAGTGGGGACATGGGGACAGTGGGGACAATGGGGACAGTGGGGACACAGTGGGGACAGTGGGGACATGGGGACAGAGGGACAGCGGGTGACAGAGGGGAGGAGGGAGCCTGGGGACAACAGGGGACACTGGGTTGGGGACACGGGGTGACACCAAGGGTGGCCCAAAAGGAGACGGGGTCCGTGACACCCTGGGGACAGTCAGGGACACCTTGGGGACACTGACACCCTGGGGACAGTCAGGGACACTCCAGGGACAGTCAGTGACACCGTGGGGACCACAGGGACAGGGACACTCCATGACACCCTGGGGACATTCCATGACACTTTGGGGACACTGACAGCATGGGGACACTCCGTGACACCCTGGGGACACTCCGTGACACTCTGGGGACACTGACACGTTGGGGACACTCCGTGACACGTTGGGGACACTCCGTGACGCCGGATGCCGCGGGGGAGGTGGCAACCCGGAGGGAGGTGACACGGGGGAGGTGACACGGGGGAGGTGACACTTCCTCTGCCAGGAGCCCGAGTGACAATTTCGAGATGACTGGGGGAGGGGGGAGGTGACATCGTGGGGGACAGGAGGGGACATCCGGGGACACCTGGGGACATCAGGGGACAGGAGGGGACATCGCGGGACACCAGGGGACATCTGGGGACACCAGGGGACAGGAGGGGACAGGAAGGGACATCTGAGGATACTAGGGGACATCAGGGGGCGTCAAGGGACAGGAGGGGACACAAGGGACATCTGGGGACAGGAGGGGACATCAGGGGACAAGAGCAGACCCAGGGGACACCAGGGGACAGGAGGAGACACAGGGGACATCTGGGGACATTTGGGGACACCAAGGGACATCAGGGGACAGGAGGGGACAGGAGCAGACCCAGCGGACAGGAGGGGACACCAGGGGACATGAGGGGACATCAAGGGACATCAGGGGACAGGAGGGGACAGGAGGGGACACCAGGGGTCATCAGGGGACATCAGGGGACATCAGGGGACATCAGGGGACAGGATGGGACAGGAGGGGACACCAAGGGACATCAGGGGACAGGAGGTGACACCAGGGGACATCAGGGGACATCAGGGGACAGGAGGGGACATCAGGGGACAGGCGGGACTTACCGGCGCTCAGCAGGAGGTGGGCGGCGGTGGCGACCTGGGGGGAGGGGACAGGAGGGACAAGGTCAGCGAGGGGGGGGCCGGGGTGTCCCCGAGGTGTCCCCGAGGTGTCCCCAAGGGGTCCCCGAGGTGTCCCCGGGGTGTCCCCGAGGTGTCCCCGAGGTGTCCCCAAGGGGTCCCCGAGGTGTCCCCGGGGGGTCCCCGAGGGGTCCCCAGGGTGCCCCCGAGCCCCTCCCCCCCCGGGAAGGGGAAGTGGGGACTTCCCGCAGGCCCCGCCCCCCACCCCCCCCGGGGGGATTTTTTTGGCGGGGAGAAAGGGAAAATTCCGGGATTTGGGGAAATTCCGGGATTTGGGGAAATTCTGGGATTTAGGGAAAATGCAGAAATTCCGGGATTTGGGGGAAAAAAGAGAAAATTCCGAGATTTGGGGAAATTCCAGGATTTGGGGGAAAATGCAGAATTTCCGGGATTTGGGGGAAAAAAAGGAAAAATTCCGGGATTTGGGGGGAAAAATGGGGGATTTGGGGGAAAAGGGAAAATTGCGGGATTTGGGGAAAAAATGGGGAATTTGGGGGAAACTGAGGCACGGGGGGGGGGGGGGGATGTGACGTTCGTGTCCCCCCAGAGGGGACGCGGGGCTGGACAGACGGACACCTGGACGCACACGGGGGTGGACAAATGGACACTTGGATGGACAGACGGACACCTGGGTGGGCACACGGATGGACAGACGGACACGTGGACGGACACCTGGATGGACAGACGGACACCTGGGTGGACGGACAGACATGGCCGGACACCCGGACAGACGGACAAAGCCCCGGGCAAGGAGGACAGCCAGGTGGACAAAACACCTGGACGGACACCTGGACACACACCCAGCTGGACAGACGGACAGATGGACGGACACCTGGCCGAGATGGACGCCTGGACACCGGGACAGATGGATGGACGCCAGGACAAACGGACGCCTGGACGACTGGACAGATGGACAGCCGGACACCTGGGCAATCAAACACCAGGACAGACAGACACCTGGACAACTGGACAAATGGACACCAGGACAAATGGACACCAGGACAAACGGACAACTGGACAAATGGACACATGGACAGAGACCGGGACAGACAGACACCTGGACAACTGGACAAACGGACAACTGGACAAATGGTCAACGGGACAAACGGACAACTGGACAAATGGTCAACGGGACAAATGGACACCTGGACAAATGGACACCTGGACGGAGACCAGGACAAACACCCAGGCAACCGGAAAACCGGACGCCAGGACAACTGGACAACTGGACAAACGGACACCCGGACGAACCGGACCGCGGGACCTCTGGCCCGCGGGACAAGCGGCCCCCGTCCCCCCAGCCCTCGGGACAGACGGACAGACGGACGGACGGACGGACAGACCCCGTGCCCACCTTCACCGGGGGCTGCCCCCGCAGCGCCCCCAGGACGGCGGCGGCGGCCGCGGCGGCTCCGAGCGCGGCGGCGGCGAGAGCGGCCAGGGCCGGGGCCAGGCGGCGGCACCGGGACCGGCACCGGCACCGGCACCGGCACCGGGGGCCGTCACAGGACTGCTGCTGCTGCTGCTGCTGCTGCTCTCGGTTCCAGTCCCGGTCTCGGTTCTGGCCCCGGTTCTGGTGGTGGTTTTGTTCCCAGGTATGGTCCCGGTTCTGGTCCCGGTCCCGGTTCTGGTCTCCGTTCCAGTCCCGGTCCCGGTTGTGGTCCCAGTTCTGCTGCTGGTGATGGTTCTGGTGCCGGTTCTGGTGCTGGTGGTAGCTTTGGTCCCAGTTCTGGTCCCGGCCCCGGTTCTGATCCCGGTCCCGGTTGTGGTCCCGGTTGTGGTCCCAGTTCTGGTGCTGGTGATGATTTTGGTCCCGGTTCAGGTCCCGGTTCAGGTCCCGGTCCCAGTCCCGGTCCCGGTTCAGGTCTCGGTCCCGGTTCAGGTCCCGGTTCAGGTCCCGGTCCCAGTCCCGGTCCCGGTTCAGGTCCCGGTCCCGGTCCCGGTCCGGGCAGAGGCACCGGCAGGGCCCGGGGGGTGGCGGGGGATTCTCGGGGTCGGCGAGCGGCGACATCGCGGCGACATCGGCGACAGGAGCGGAGCGGGGCCGGCTCTTAACGGGAGCGGAGCGGGGAGGGGACAGGGAGGGGACAGCGACAGCGGGGAACGGAACAACGGGGAGGGGACAGGGAGGGGACAGGGAGGGGACAGGGAGGGGACAGGAACATCGGGGAGGGGACAGCGGGGAGGGGACAGTGACAGCGGGGAACGGAACAGCGGGGAGGGGACAGGGAGGGATGGGACGGAACACCGGGGAGGGGACGGCGACAGCGGGGAAAGGACAGTGACATCGGGGCGGTGGCGGTGACATCAGGGAACGGGACACTGAGGAAGGGACAGCGGGGAGGGGACGGAACAGCGGGGAGGGGACAGCGACATCGGGGAGGGGGCGGTGACATCAGGGAACGGGACACCGCGGAGGGGACCGGCGACAACGGGGACGGGGCTGGGGAGGGGACAGTGACATCAAGGAAGGGACATCGGGGAACGGGACACCGGGGAGGGGACAGTGGGGAGGGGACAGTGACATCAGGGAATGGGACATCGGGGAGGGGACAGGGAGGGGACAGCGACATCGGGGAGGGGACAGCGGGGAGCGGGTGGTGACATCAGGGAACGGGACATCGGGAGGGGACAGGGAGGTGACATCAGGGAAGGGAATGGGACATCGGGGAGGGGACAAGAACAGCGGGGCGGGGGCGGTGACATCGGGGACGGGGCTGGGGACATCGGGGAGAGGACAATGACACCGGGGTTGGGGACAGGGAGGGGACAGGGACATCGCCAGGACATGGCGGGAAGGGGTTGGGGACACCTTTGGGGTGGGGGGGCCGTGAGTGACCCCCGGGGGTGACCCCGAGGGGACACCGGGGAGGGACAAAGGGGTCCAGGGGGCGTGGCCGGGTGGCACCGGGGGTGGGGACAAAGCCACCCCGGGGGTGGGGACAAAGCCACGCCGGGGGTGGGGACAGACCCGCCAGGAACCGGCGACACCGTGGGCGGGGGGAGCCCCGGGGGGGGACACCGGCGAGGGGGGGAGGGGGAGGGTTTCGGGGACCCTCCGGGCGGTGACGTCACGGCGGACGGGAAGTGTCCCCAAGTGTCCCCAAGTGTCCCCAAGTGCCACCCTCCCGCGGGGGTTTCGCCTCCTCCGGAGTTTCCTGCGCGGAATTTTTGTTTTGGGGGAGGGGGAAGGGGGGGGAGGGGGACAGGCGACATTTGGGGGGAGGGGGTGGGGGACACCTGGGGACCCCCTTGGGCGGAGACCCCGCCCCCCAAAACGGGACCCCCTCCCCCCATGGGAGATTCTCGCCCCCCCCCCCAAAAAAAATGGGACCTCCCCCATGGGACCCCCTCCCAAATTTGATCCCCCCCCAAATTCCCCATTCCCCCCCCCCTCATGGGACCCCCCCCAAATTTGATCCCCCCCCAAAATTCCCCTTTCCCCCCCCCCTCATGGGACCCCCCCCAAATTTGAAGCCCCCCCCCCAAATTCCCCATTTCCCCCCATGGGACCCCCCCCAAATTTGACGCCCCCCCCCAAATTCCCCATTCCCCCCCCATAGGACCCCCCCCCCCAAATTTGATCCCTCCCCCCCAAATTTCCCATTTCCCCCGCCATGGGACCCCCCCCAAAATTTGAAGCCCCCCCTCGACTGAAACCCCTCCCCCAACCGAGCCCTTCTTGCCGCTCCCACCCCCCAAAATTGGGGGGGGGCTCCCCCACCGGGCCGCGCTACTGGCCACGCCCCCTCCTTATCGCCCCGCCCATTCCCCGCCCTTCACCTTTGCCCCCGCCCCCTCCCGCAATCCACCAATCAGCGCGCCGCGGGGAGGGCGCGCGTCGATGACATCATCGCGCCCACCCGGAAGCGAGAGCTGTGCAGCGGGGAGGGGGCAGCGAGCGTCACGTGACTCGGGGGAACTGGCGGGGTGGGTGGGCGGGGCCTGAGTGGGCGTGGCCGGCAGGTGTGGGCGTGGCCGAGGCGCGCGCGGCGCTTCCTGGAAGGACAGGTGAGGGGACAGGTGAGGGGACAGGTGAGGGGACAGCGGGGGCGGGGGGGGCTGGGGACACCGGGGGGGGACACGGAGGGGACACCGCGGGGGGGGTCCCGAGCACGGGAGGGGTCGTGGGAACGAGGGAAGGGACCCGGGAGGGGTCAGGGGGACAAGGAGGGGACACGGGAGGGGTCAAAGGTCACGGGGGAGGGGACACCCGGGGGGGGACACGGACACCGGGGAAGTCGTGGGAACGGGGACAGGGACACGGGAGGGGACACCTGGGGGGTGGCACCAGGGGTGGCCTTGGGGACAGAGGGGACAATGAGGGACAGAGGGTGGCCTTGGGGACAGAATGGCCTTGGGGACAGAAGGGACAGTCGGGGAATGGGGGTGGCTTTGTGACGGGGGGGGGGACAATGAGGGACCAGGGTGGCCTTGGGGACAAAGGTGACAGTGGGATTGGGGTGGCCTTGGGGACATGGGGCGCAATCAGGGATCGGGGTGGCCTTGGGGACAGAGGTGACAATGGGACTGGGTGGCTTTGGGGACATAGGGGACAATCAGGGATCGGAGTGGCCTTGGGGACAGAGGGGACAGTTGGACACCATGGGGGCCTTGGGGACAGAGGGGACAGTTGGACACCATGGGGGCCTTGGGGACAGGGGGGACAATCGGGGATCGGGGTGGCTTTAGGACAGGGGGGGACAATGAGGGACCAGGGTGGCCTTGGGGACAAAGGTGACAGTGGGACTGGGTGGCTTTGGGGACAGAGGGGACAATCGGGGAATGGGGTGGCCTTGGGGACAAAGGTGACAATGGGACTGGGTGGCTTTGGGGACAGGGGGGACAATCGGGGATCGGGGTGGCTTTGGGACAGGGGTGGCCTTGGGGACAGAGGTGACAAAGACCCCCCAGAGCGGCCAGGGCTGGGCTCGGTTGTCCCCATTGTCCCAGGGCCCCGCTGTCCCCTCCCTGTCCCCTCCCTGTCCCCTCATTGTCCCCTCATTGTCCCCTCACTGTCCCCTCCCTGTCCCCTCATTGTCCCCTCACTGTCCCCTCACTGTCCCCTCATTGTCCCCTCATTGTCCCCTCCCTGTCCCCTCAGTGTCCCCTCATTGTCCCCTCCCTGTCCCCTCATTGTCCCCTCCCTGTCCCCTCATTGTCCCCTCACTGTCCCCTCACTGTCCCCTCATTGTCCCCTCATTGTCCCCTCTCTGTCCCCTCCCTGTCCCCTCATTGTCCCCTCCCTGTCCCCTCTCTGTCCCCTCATTGTCCCCTCTCTGTCCCCTCCCTGTCCCCTCAATGTCCCCTCATTGTCCCCTCTCTGTCCCCTCCCTGTCCCCTCCCTGTCCCCTCATTGTCCCCTCTCTGTCCCCTCCCTGTCCCCTCAATGTCCCCTCATTGTCCCCTCAGTGTCCCCTCATTGTCCCCTCACTGTCCCCCCATTGTCCCCTCATTGTCCCCCCATTGTCCCCTCTCTGTCCCCCCATTGTCCCCCCATTGTCCCCTCATTGTCCCCTCATTGTCCCCTCCCTGTCCCCTCATTGTCCCCTCATTGTCCCCTCACTGTCCCCTCATTGTCCCCTCATTGTCCCCTCCCTGTCCCCTCCCTGTCCCCTCATTGTCCCCTCATTGTCCCCTCCCTGTCCCCTCACTGTCCCCCCATTGTCCCCTCCCTGTCCCCAGCAGGAACTGTCCCAAAATCCGGGAATTTTACCCCAATTTGGGGCCAAAAAGGAGGAATTCGGGGTCGGGGGGGGAATCCCGGGAATGTTTGGGGGGGGAGGGGCCGATCTTCGTTAGGGGTAATTAAGGGTGGTTATGCAAATGAGCGGCGTGGTTATGCAAATGAGGCGAGTTAGGGAAATGAGGTGGGCGGGGCGTGGGACTGGTTGGACTGGGACTGGTTGGACTGGGACTCGTTAGACTGGGTTTAATTAATCTGGTCTAATTAATTCAGTCTAATTAATTAAACTGCCATTAATCCCAGTTCGATTAATTTATCGGGGTTTAATTAATCGAAGTTTAATTGGGGTGCACTCCACCGTTAGTCTGGGTTCAGTTAATCCCAGCTCAGTTAATTTGGGTTTAATTAGTCTGGATTCGGTTAATCCGGAGTTTAATTAACCCAGTCTAATTAATTAAACTGATTCCCCATCAGTCCTAGTTCGATTAATTGATCTGGGTTTAATTAATTGGAATTTAATTTGGATACACTCCATTGTTAGTCTGAGTTGGGTCAATCCCAGCTCAGTTAATTTGGGTTTAATTAGCCTGGGTTCAATTAATCCGAAGTTTAATTAACCCAGTCTAATTAATTAAACTGACTCCCCATTAATACCGGTTCGATTAATTGATCTGGGTTTGATTAATTGGAATTTAATTTGGGTACATTCCACCATTAGTCTGGGTTCTGTCAATCCCAGCTCAATTAATTTGGGTTTAATTAGCCCGGGTTGGGTCAATGCCAGCTCAATTAATTTGGGTTTAATTAGCCCAGGTTGGGTCAATCCCAGCTCAATTAATTTGGGTTTAATTAGCCTGGGTTGGGTCAATCCCAGCTCAATTAATTTGGGTTTAATTAGCCCAGGTTGGGTCAATCCCAGCTCAATTAATTTGGGTTTAATTAGTCCGGGTTGGGTCAATCCCAGCTCAATTAATTTGGGTTTAATTAGTCCGGGTTGGGTCAATCCCAGCTCAATTAATTTGGGTTTAATTAGCCCGGGTTGGGTCAATCCCAGCTCAATTAATTTGGGTTTAATTAGTCCGGGTTTGGTTCATCCCGGTTCAGGTTCAGCAAATTTGGGTTCAGTTAATTTGGTTTAATTAATCGGGGTTTAATTAATTTGGGTTCAGTTGACCTGGGTGCCCCAATGTCCCCCCAATGTCCCCAGTGTCCCCAACACCCCCAGTGTCCCCAATGTCCCCAGTGTCCCCAATGTCCCCAATGTCCCCAATGCCCCCAATGTCCCCAATGTCCCCGGTGTCCCCCATGTCCGTGTCATTCTCTGTCACTCCTGGTGTCCCCAGGCTTCCCATGATGTCCCCAGTGGGTTCCCATGATGTCCCCAGGGTTCCCACGATGTCCCTGTTGGGGTCCTGGTGTCCCCGGGGGTTCCCACAATGTCCCCAAGTGGTTCCCGGTGTCCCTGGTGGGTTCCCATGGTGTCCCCAGGGTTCCCACGATGTCCCTGTTGGGGTCCTGGTGTCCCCAGTGGGTTCCCATGGTGTCCCTGTTGGGTTCCTGGTGCCCCCAAGTGGTTCCTGGTGTCCCCAATGGGTTCCCACAATGTCCCCAGTGGGTTCCTACGATGTCCTTGTTGGGTTCCTGGTGTCCCCAGGGGTTCCCGTGGTATCCCCAGTGGGTTCCTGGTGTCCCCAGGGTTCCCACGATGTCCCTGGTGGGTTCCTGGTGTCCCCAGTGGGTTCCCACGATGTCCCCGGTGGGTTCCCATGATGTCTCCAGGGTTCCCACGATGTCCCTGTTGGGTTCCTGGTGTCCCCAAGTGGTTCCTGATGTCCCCAGTGGGTTCCCATGGTGTCCCTGTTGGGTTCCTGGTGTCCCCAAGTGGTTCCTGATGTCCCTGGTGGGTTCCCGGTGTTCCTGGTGGGTTCCCATGGTGTCTCCAGGGTTCCCATGATGTCCCCGGTGGGTTCCCATGATGTCTCCAGGGTTCCCACGATGTCCCTGTTGGGTTCCTGGTGTCCCCAAGTGGTTCCTGGTGTCCCCAGGGTTCCCACGATGTCCCTGTTGGGTTCCTGGTGTCCCCAGGTGGTTCCTGGTGTCCCCAGGCTTCCCACAATGTCCCCAGTGGGTTCCTACGATGTCCTTGTTGGGTTCCTGGTGTCCCCAGGGGTTCCCGTGGTATCCCCAGTGAGTTCCTGGTGTCCCCAGGGTTCCCACGCTGTCCCTGTTGGGTTCCTGGTGTCCCCAGTGGGTTCCCACAATGTCCCCAAGTGGTTCTCGGTGTCCCTGGTGGGTTCCCGCGGTGTCCCCAGGGTTCCCACGATGTCCCTGGTGGGGTCCTGGTGTCCCCAAGTGGTTCCTGATGTCCCCAATGGGTTCCCATGGTGTCCCTGGTGGGTTCCCATGATGTCCCCAGTGGGTTCTCGCGGTGTCACCAGCGTTCCCATGGTTTCCCTGTTGGGTTCCTGGTGTCCCCAAGTGGTTCCTGATGTCCCCAGTGGGTTCCCACGATGTCCCTGTTGGGTTCCTGGTGTCCCCAAGTGGTTCCTGATGTCCCCAATGAGTTCCCATGGTGTCCCTGTTGGGTTCCCGCGGTGTCCCTGGTTGGTTCCTGGTGTCCCCAATGTGTTCCCATGGTGTCCCTGTTGGGTTCCCGCGGTGTCCCTGGTTGGTTCCTGGTGTCCCCAATGTGTTCCCATGGTGTCCCTGTTGGGTTCCTGGTGTCCCCAAGTGGTTCCTGGTGTCCCCAGGGTTCCCACGGTGGCCCCGTTGTTTTGCAGCTCCTGCCATGGATCTGGTGGCCGGGCTGGGCTGTGCCTGTGCCGGGCTGGTGGCCCTGGCCCTGCTGGTGGTGGCCCAGCGCCTGGGGCTCCTCTACCGCCTGTTCCACAAGGTCTGGGGACATTGGGGACACGGGGGGCTGGGGGGGACACTGGGGACATTGGGGACAAGAGGGACGGGGGAGTGGGGAGGACAGAGGGGACTTGAGGGCCACAGGGACTTTGGGGACAGAGGGACGTTGGGGACAGGTGGGATAGGTGGGACAGGGGAGATGGGCACAGGTGGCATCAGTGGCACAGGTGGGATGGAAGACATTGAGGACAGGTGACACCGCTGTCACCGCTGACCCTGTGGCGACCACAGCTGGCACGGGTGGAACGGAGAACATTGAGGACAAGGTGTCCTCCATGCCACCAGTGTCACCGCTGACCCCGTGGTGACCCTGAGGTGACCCTGTGGTGACCACAGGTGGAACAGAGAATACCGAGGGCCAGGTGTCACCTGTGTCTCCTGTGTCACTGCTGCCCCATGGTGACCACAGCTGGGACGGGTGGAACAGAGAACATTGAGGGCCAGGTGTCACCTGTGTCACTGCTGACCCCATGGTGACCCTGAGGTGACCCTGAGGTGACCCTGTGGTGACCACAGGTGGCACAGGTGGAACGAAGAACACTGAGGGCCAGGTGCCACCGGTGTCACCGCTGACCCCGTGGTGACCACAGATGGGACAGGTGGGATGGAGAACACCAAGGGCCAGGTGTCCCCCGTGTCCCTTGTGTCCCCTGTGTCACCGCTGACCCTGTGGTGACCACAGGTGGTACAGGTGGGGTGGAGAACACCAAGGGCCAGGTGTCCCCCGTGTCACCTGGGTCACCACTGACCCCGTGGAGACCACAGGTGGAACTGAGAACATTGAGGGTCAGGTGTCCTCCGTGTCCCCTGTGTCACCGGTGTCACCGCTGACCCCGTGGTGACCACAGGTGGAACAAAGAACATTGAGGGCCAGGTGTCACCTGTGTCACCGCTGACCCCGTGGCAACCACAGGTGGTGCAGGTGGGATGGAGAACACCAAGGGCCAGATGTCACCTTTGTCACCTGTGTCACCGCTGACCCCATGGTGACCACAGATGGTACAGGTGGGATGGAGAACACCAAGGGCCAGGTGTCCCCCGTGTCACCGGTGCCCCGGTGTCCCCGCAGGTGGACCCGGCCAGCCCCCGGCACGGTGGCGAGCTGGTGGCCGAGGTGCTCCGTGCCCACGGCGTGCGCTTCCTCTTCACGCTGCCCGGTGGGCACATCTCGCCCGTGCTGGTGGCCTGCGAGAAGATCGGCATCCGCGTGGTGGACACGCGCCACGAGGCCACCGCCGTCTTCGCCGCCGACGCCGTCTCGCGCCTCTCGGGTCAGCGCCGACCGCGGGGCGGCACCGTCGGGCCCCGTTTGTCCCCGTTTGTCCCCTGTTTGTCCCACTTTGTCCCTGTTTGTCCCTGTTTGTCCTACTTTGTCCTTGTTTGTCCCCTGTTTGTCCCCGTTTGTCCCCTGTTTGTCCCCGTTTGTCCCTGTTTGTCCCACTTTGTCCCCGTTTGTCCCTGTTTGTCCCTGTTTGTCCCTGTTTGTCCCACTTTGTCCCCGTTTGTCCCTGTTTGTTCCTGTTTGTCCCCGTTTGTCCCACTTTGTCCCTGTTTGTCCCCATTTGTGCCTGTTTGTCCCTGTTTGTCCCTGTTTGTCCCCTGTTTGTCCTTGTTCGTCCCACTTTGTCCCTGTTTGTCCCACTTTGTCCCTGTTTGTCCTTGTTTGTCCCTGTTTGTCCCACTTTGTCCCGTTTGTCCCTGTTTGTCCTTGTTTGTCCCTGTTTGTCCCACTTTGTCCCACTTTGTCCTTGTTTGTCCCTGTTTGTCCTTGTTTGTCCTTGTTTGTCCCTGTTTGTCCCTGTTTGTCCCCTGTTTGTCCCTGTTTGTCCCTGTTTGTCCCACTTTGTCCCACTTTGTCCCACTTTGTCCCTGTTTGTCCCACTTTGTCCCCTGTTTGTCCCCTGTTTGTCCCTGTTTGTCCCCATTTGTCCCCATTTGTCCCTGTTTGTCCTTCTTTGTCCTTGTTTGTCCCCATTTGTTCTCATTTGTCCCCATCCTTGCTGCCACCTTGGTGCCACCTTGGAGCCATCTTGGTGCCATTTTGGAACCATCTTGATGCCACCTTGGTGCCACCTCGGTGCCACCTTGATGTCACCCTGAGGCCACCTTGGTGCCATTTTGGAGACACCTTGGTGCCACCCTGAGGCCACCTTGGTGCCACCTTGGTGCCACCTTGAGGCCACCTTGGTGCCACCTTGAGGCCACCTTGGCGCCATTTTGGAGCCACCTTGGTGCCACCCTGAGGCCACCTTGGTGCCACCTTGGTGCCACCTTGAGGCCACCTTGGTGCCACCTTGAGGCCACCTTGGCGCCATTTTGGAGCCACCTTGGTGCCACCCTGAGGCCACCTTGGTGCCACCTTGGTGCCACCTTGAGGCCACCTTGGTGCCACCTTGAGGCCACCTTGGTGCCATTTTGGAGCCACCTTGGTGCCACCCTGAGGCCACCTTGGTGCCACCTTGAGGCCACCTTGGAGCCATCTTGATGCCACCTTGGTGCCACCTCGGTGCCACCTTGATGTCACCCTGAGGCCACCTTGATGTCACCTTGATGCCACCTTGATGCCACCTTGGCGCCATTTTGGAGCCACCTCGATGCCACCTTGAGGCCACCTTGAGGCCACCTTGGTGCCACCTTGGTGCCACCATGATGCTTACTTGGCGCCACCTTGGTGCCATTTTGCAGCCACCTTGGTGCCACCTTGACACCACCTTGGCACCATTTTGGAGACACCTTGGTGCCACCTTGAGGCCACCTTGGTGCCACCTTGGTGCCACCATGATGCTTACTTGGCGCCACCTTGGTGCCATTTTGAAGCCACCTCGATGCCACCTTGATGCCACCTTGGTGCCACCTTGGGGCCACCTTGAGGCCATCTTGGCGCCATTTTGGAGCCACCTCGGTGCCACCTTGGAGCCACCTTGGTGCCACCTTGATGCCACCTTGGCACCATTTTGGAGACACCTTGGTGCCACCTTGAGGCCATCTTGGTGCGACCTTGGTGCCATCTTGGTGCCATTTTGAAGCCACCTCGATGCCACCTTGGTGCGACCTTGGTGCCACCTTGGCGCCATTTTGGAGCCACCTTGGTTCCACCTTGAGGCCATCTTGGTGCCACCACGATGTTACCTTGGCACCACCTTGGTGCCATTTTGAAGCCACCCTGAGGCCACCTCGGTGCCACCTTGATGTCACCCTGAGGCCACCTTGGCACCATTTTGGAGCCACCTCGGTGCCACCTCGCTGTCCCCTTTCCCACGTGTCCCGGTGTCCCCCCCAGGCCGCATCGGCGTGGCCGCTGTCACGGCGGGCCCCGGTGTCACCAACGCGGTGACGGCCGTCAAGAACGCGCAGATGGCCGAGTCCCCGCTGCTGCTCCTGGGCGGCGCCGCCGCCGGCCTGCAGAAGGTGGGCGTGGCCTCGGGGAGCCCCGCCCACAGGGGGTTCCCGGGCTTTCCCCTCCCCTGCCCCCCTTCCCGGTGCTCATTCCCGAATTCCCGAATTCCCGGTGCCCTTCCCAAATTCCTGGTGCTCATTCCCAGATTCCCAAATTCAAATTCCCCAGTTCCCAAATCCCCAAATCCCAAATTCCCAAATCCCAAATCCCACATTCCCAGGGCCAAGGGGCGCTCCAGGAGATCCCGCAGCTGCTGCTGTTCCCAATCCCAAATTCCCAATTCCCAGGGCTGGGGCGCTCTCCAGGACATCCCAATTCCCAAATTCCCGAATTCCCGAATTCCCAAATTCCTGAATCCCAGGGCCGAGGGGCGCTCCAGGAGATCCCAAATTCCCAAATTCTCTCCAGGAGATCCCGCAGCTGCTGCTGTTCCCAAATCCCCAAATCCCTAATTCCCAAATTCCCAATTCCCAATCCCAGGGCCAGGGTGCGCTCCAGGAGATCCCAAATTCCCAATTCCCAATCCCAATTCCCAAATTCCCGATTCCAGGGCCGAGGGGCTCTCCAGGACATCCCAAATTCCCAATTTCCCAATTCCCATTCCCAGGGCCGGGGCGCTCTCCAGGAGATCCCGCAGCTGCCGCTGTTCCCAATTCCCATTTTCCCAAATTCCCACATTCCCACATTCCCAGGGCCAAGGGGCGCTCCAGGAGATCCCGCAGCTGCCGCTGTTCCCAATTCCCATTCCCAAATTCCCATTCCCAGGGCCGGGGGGCTCTCCAGGAGATCCCCAATTCCCGAATTCCCAATTCCCACATTCCCAGGGCCGAGGGGCGCTCCAGGAGATCCCGCAGCTGCCGCTGTTCCCCATTCCCAATTCCCATTCCCAAATTTCCCATTCCCATTCCCATTCCCAGGGCCGGGGGGCTCTCCAGGAGATCCCGCAGCTGCCGCTGTTCCCCATTCCCAATTCCCACATTCCCACATTCCCAGGGCCGGGGGGCGCTCCAGGAGATCCCGCAGCTGCCGCTGTTCCCCATTCCCAAATCCCAATTCCCAATTCCCAAATTCCCAAATTCCAGGGCCGGGGGGCTCTCCAGGAGATCCCGCAGCTGCCGCTGTTCCGGACGCTCTGCAAGGCCGCGCTCTCGGTGGGCGCCGTGCGCGAGATCGTTCCCGCGCTGCGCCGCGCCATCCGCACCGCCTGCTCCGGGACACCCGGTACCGATCCCGGGAATCACTGGGACAGGGAACCTGGGGTTCCATCGGATCCCGGGAATCACCGGGGCAGGGAGCTTGGGATTCCATCGGGGAGGGAGCCAGGGAATCCCATCGGATCCCATCGGATCCCGGGAATCACCGGGGCAGGGAGCCCGGCAGGGATTCCATGGGATCCCGGGAATCACCGGGGGAGGGAGCCAGGGACAGCCCGGATCCCGGGAATCACCATGGGGGAGGGAGCCAGGGATTCCATCGGATCCCGGGAATCACCGGGGGAGGGAGCCTGGGATTCCATGGGGGAGGGAGCCCAGAATTCCCAGATCCCAGGATTCCCTTGGAGAGTGAGCCCAGGATTCCCGGATCCCAGAAATCCCCGGGGGGAGCGAGCCTGGAATTCCCAGATCCCAGAAATCCCACGGGAGAGGGAGCCCGGGATTCCATCAGATCCCGGGAATCACCGGGGCAGGGAACCTGGGACAGCCCGGATCCCGGGAATCCTGCAGGGGAGGGAACCCGGGATTCCCCCGGATCCCAAAAATCCATGGGGGAGGGAGCCTGGAATTCCCCGATCCCAGAAATCCCATGGGGGAGGGAGCCCGGGATTCCATCGGATCCCGGGAATCACCGGGGCAGGGAGCCAGGGATTCCATGGGGGAGGGATCTGGAATTCCCTCAGATCCCAAAAATCCCATGGGGGTTGGATCCTGGAATTCCATGGGAGAGGGATCCCGGAATTCCATGGGAGAGGGAGCCTGGGATTCCCAGATCCCAAAAATCTCATGGAGGAGGGAGCCCGGAATTCCCTGGGGGAGGGAGCCCGGGATTTCCGGATCCCAGAAATCCCCTGGGAGAAGGATCCCAAAAATCCCGCAGGGGAGGGAGCCCGGAATTCCCTCAGATCCCAGAATTTCCATGGGGTTGGGATCCTGGAATTCCATGGGAGAGGGAGCCCAGAATTCCCAGATCCCAAAAATCCCATGGGGGAGGGAGCCCGGAATTCCATTGGATCCTGGAATTCCTGTCGGAGAGAGATCCCAAAATTGATCCTGAAAATCCCATGGGGGAGGGATCCCGAAATTCCCCTGGGATTGGAATCCCCAAAATTTCTCTGGGGCGGAATTCCTACGTTTTCCTGGGGTCGGGATCCCGGAATTCTCACAGGAAGGAGTTTTGGGGAGCAGGATCCCAAAATTCCCCAGGGATCAGGATCCTGGAATTTTTGGGCTTTTGGGGCTTTTTGGGGGGATTTTTTTGGGGTCCAGCTGTGGGATTTGGGATCTCAACCCCCTTTATGAGATTTTGGGGTGGTTCCCGTGGATTTGGGGTTTTTTGGGAGCTTTGGGATCAGCTCAGGAGGGTTTGGGGTCAGTTCCCAGAGGGTTTTTTGGGATTTTTTGGGGGATTTTTTGGGATTTTTTTGGGGTCCAGCTGTGGGATTTGGGGGCTGGCGGGGTTTTTGGAGCTTTATGGGATTTTGGGGTGGTTCCCATGGGTTTGGGGTTTTTTGGGGTGCCTGGGGATGGATTTTGGGATCAGGAGGGTTTGGGGTCAGTTCCCAGAGAGTTTTTGGGATTTTTTTGGGTTCTTTTGGGATGTTTTGAGGTCCAGCTGTGGGATTTGGGATCTCAAACCCCTCTGTGGGATTTTGGGGTGATCCCATGGGTTTGGGGTCGTTTTTGGGGTGGTCTGGGGATGGATTTTGGGATCAGCTCAGGAGGGTTTGGGGTCAGTTCCCACAGAGTTTTTTGGGGTTTTTTTGGGTTCTTTTTGGGATTTTTGGGGGTGCTGCTGTGGGATTTGGGTGCTCCACCCCCTTTTGGGATTTTGGGGTGGTGCCCATGGATTTGGGGTTTTTTGGGAGCTTTGGGATCAGCTCAGGAGGGTTTGGGGTCGGTTCCCAGAGGGTTTTTTGGGTTTTTTTTGGGTTCTTTTGGGATTTTTTGGGGTCCATCTGTGGGATTTGGGGGCCGGTGGGATTTTTGGAGCTCTGTGGGATTTTGGGGTGGTGCCCATGGATTTGGGGTTTTTTTGGGGTGTCTGGGGATGGATTTTGGGATCAGCTCAGGAGGGTTTGGGGCCGGTTCCCAGAGGGTTTTTGGGGGTTTTTTGGGTTATTTTGGGGATTTTTTGGGGTCTGGCTGTGGGATTTGGGATCTCAAACCCCTCTGTGGGATTTTGGGTGGTGCCCATGGATTTGGGGTTTTTTTTGGGGTGTCTGGGGATGGATTTTGGGATCAGCTCAGGAGGGTTTGGGGTCGGTTCCCAGTGGGTTTTTTGGGATTTTTTGGGGGTCCAGCTGTGGGATTTGGGGGCTGGTGGGGTTTTTGGAGCTCTGTGGGGTTTTGGGGTGATCCCATTGGGTTTGGGGGTTTTTTTTGGGTGCCTGGGGATGGATTTTGGGATCAGCTCAGGAGGGTTTGGGGTCGGTTCCCAGAGGGTTTTTGGGGTTTTTTTGGGATTTTTTTGGGGTCCTGCTGTGGGATTTGGGGTCTCAACCCCCTTTATGGGATTTTGGGGTGGTGCCCGTGGGTTTGGGGTTTTTTTTGGGTGCCTGGGGATGGATTTTGGGATCAGCTCAGGAGGGTTTGGGGTCGGTTCCCAGTGGGTTTTTGGGTTCTTTTGGGTTTTTGGGGATTTTTTTGGGGTCCAGCTGTGGGATTTGGGGGCTGGGGGGGTTTTTTGAGCTCTGTGGGATTTTGGGGTGATCCCATGGGGTTTGGGGTGTTTTTGGGGTGCCCCCAGGCCCCGTGTTCGTGGAGCTGCCCATCGATGTCCTCTACCCCTTCCACGTGGTGCAGAAGGAGCTCGGGGCCTCCAAAACCCCGCGGGGGCTGCGGGGGAAGCTCATCCAGTGGTGAGAGAACACCCCAAAAATACCCCAGAAACACCCCAAAAATACCCCAGAAACACCCCAAAAATACCCCAAAAACACCCTAAAAACACCCTAAAACACCCCAAAAATACCCCAAAAAATACCCCAAAAATACCCCCAAAAAATACCCCAAAACCACCCCCAAAAATACCAAAAAAATACCCCCAAAAACACCCCCAAAATACCCCAAAAATACCCCAGAACCACCCCCAAAAAATACCCTAAAAACACCCCAAAAATACCCAAAACCAACCCCCAAAACACCCCAAAAACACCCTAAAACCACCCCAAAAATACCCCCCAAAAACACCCCAAAAATACCCCAAAAACACCCAAAGAATACCCCAGAAACACCCTAAAAACACCCCAAAAATACCCCAAAAAATACCCCAAAAACACCCCAGAAACACCCTAAAAACACCCCAGAAATACCCCAAAAAATACCCCAAAACCACCCCCAAAATACCCACCAAAAACACCCCAGAAATGCCCTAAAAATACCCCAAAACCACCCCAAAACCACCCCCAAACACATCCTAAAAACACCCCAAAACATCCCAAAACACCCCCCAAGAAACCCCAAAACAGCCCCAAAACGCCTAAAAACACCCCCAAAACAACTCCAAAAATAACCCCAAAAACACCCCAAAATCCCCCCCAAAAAACTCCAAAACATCCCAAAAACAGCCCCTAAAACACCCCCCCAAAAAAACCCCAGAACATTCCCAAAACATCCCCAAAACATCCCCAAACCACCCCAAAATGACCCCAAACCACCCCTAAAATCACCCCAAATTACCCCTAAAACACCCCAAAAACACTAAAAGCCCCAAAACTCCCCTCAAACCCCCAAACCCCACAAAAACCCCACAAAAACCACAAACCCCACAAAAACCCCACAAAACCCCCCCAAAATCCCCAAACAGACCCCAAACCCCCCAAAAACCCCACAAAAACCCCACAAAAACCCCAAACCCCACAAAACCCCACAAAAACCCCACAAAAACCCCACAAAAACCCCACAAACACCCCACAAAAACCCCACAAACCCCACAAAAAACCCACAAAACCCCCCAAAAACCCACAAAACCCCCCAAAAAACCCACAAACCCCCCAAAAAACCACAAAAAACCCACTAAAACCCCACAAACACCACAAAAACCCCAAAAAACCCACAAAAACCCCACAAAACCCACAAAAACCCCACAAAACCCACAAAAACCCCACAAAAACCCCCAAAAACCCCCCAAACCCCACAAAAACCCCCAAAAACCCACAAAAAACCCCAAAAAATCCACAAAAACCCCACAAACCCCACAAAAACCCCACAAAAACCCCACAAAAACCCCACAACCTCCCCCCAAAAACCCCATAAACCCCACAAATACCCAACAAAAACCCCACAAAAACCCCACAAAAACCCCACAAAAACCCACAAAAACCCCACAAACCCCACAAAAACCCCCAAAAAAACCCACAAAAACCCCACAAAAACCCCACACCCCGCTCACCCGCAGGTACCTGGACAGTTACCTGCGCAATCTCTTCGCCGGCGCCTGGGAACCGCGGGACCCGACCCCGCTGCCCCCGCAGATCCCCACAGCCACCCCCGAGCAGGTGCGACCCCAAAAACCCCCTGGAAACCCCAAAAACCCAACAGGGAACCCCGAAAACCCCCCAGGAAACCCCAAAAACCCCCCAGGAAACCCCAAAAATCCCCACAGGAAACCCCAAAAACCCAGCAAAGATCCCAAAAACCCGGGGCAAAAACCCCAAACCGGGCAGAAAAACCCCAAAACTCGACAGGAAACCCCAAAACACCACAGGAAACCCCAAAAAACCCATCAGGAAAACCCAAAAACCCCAACAGGAAACCCCAAAACCCGACAGGAAACCCCAAAAACCCCACAGGAAACCCCAAAACCCCCCAGGAAACCCCAAAAAACCCATCAGGAAAACCCAAAAACCCCAACAGGAAACCCCAAAAACCCCAAAACCTGGGGCAAAAACCCCCAAAACCCCCCAGGAAACCCCAAAAACCCAACAGGAAATCCCAAAACCCCACAGGAAACCCCAAAACTCGACAGGAAACCCCAAAAACCCCACAGGAAACCCCAAAAACCAACAGGAAACCCCAAAAACCCCCAGGAAACCCCAAAAACCCCCCGGGAAACCCCAAAAACCCGACAGGAAACCCCAAAAACCCGACAGGAAACCCCAAAAACCCCCAGGAAACCCCCAAAACCCCCCAGGAAACCCCAAAACCCAACAGGAAACCCCAAAACCTTCAGGAAACCCCAAAAACCCCCAGGAAACCCAAAAACCAACAGGAAACCCCAAAAACCCCACAGGAAACCCCAAAAACCCCCCAGGAAACCCCAAAAACCCCACAGGAAACCCCAAAAACCTGGCAAAAACCCCAAACCGGGCAAAAACCCCAAAACCTGGGGCAGAAACCCCAAAAACCCGGGGTAAAAACCCCAAACCCACCTCAAAAGCCCCAAAACCTGGCAAAAACCTCAAAAACCTGGCAAAAACCCCAAACCAGGCAGAAAAACCCCAAAATCTGGGGCAAAACCCCCAAAATCGGAAAAACCCCAAATCCCGGCAAAGACCCCAAAACCCGGGGCTGTGGGGTGGCACCGAGGGGTTTGTGGGGTCTTTTGGGGTTTTTTTGGGGGGGTTTTGGGGGGTTTTATGGGTTTTTTGGGGGTTTTATGGGGTTGCTTTTCGGTTTTTTGTGGGGTTTTTGTGGGTTTTGGGGTCGGGTTTTGGGGTGGGATCGCGGGTTTTTTGGGGTTTTTGTGGGGTTCAATGGGGTTTGATAGGTTCTTTTGGGGTTGGTTTTTGGGGGATTTGGGATGGATTGAAAGATTTAGGATGGCTTTGGGGGTCGGGTTTTGGGGTGGGATTGAGGGGATTTGGGGTTGGGTTTTGGGTGGGCTGAGGGGGTTTTTTGGGGTTTTTTTGGGTTGATTGGGAACTCTGGGACCCAACCCCGTGCAGGTGCGACCCCAAAACCCCCCAGGAAACCCCAAAAACCCGGGGCAAAAACCCCAAAAATCTGGGGCAAAAACCCCAAACCAGGCAGAAAAACCCCAAAACCTGAGGCAAAAACCCCAAAACCCCGGGGCTGAAACCCCAAAACCCGGCAGAAAAAACCCCAAAACCTGGGGCAAAAACCCGGCAAGAAACCCCAAAACCTGGCAGAAAAAACCCCCAAAAACCTGGGGCAAAAACCCCAAAAGCTGGAAAAAACCCCAAACCGGCAGAAACCCCAAACCCCCGGGGCTTTGTGGATGGTTCTGGGGTGGATTGAGGGGTTTGGGGTGGGGTTGGGTTGGGTTTTTGGGGTCAGTTTGGGATCAGTTTTGGGGTGGTTTTGGGGTGGATTTGGTGTTCTGGGGTGGATTGAGGGGTTTGGGGTGGGGTTGGGTTTTTGGGGTCAGTTTGGGATCAGTTTTTGGGGTGGATTGAAGGGGTTTGGGGTGGAGGAAACCCCAAAATTTGAGGGTTTGTGGTGGAGTCGAGGGGGTTTGGGGTGGGTTTGGGGTTTGGGATGGGTTTGGGATGGGGGGTTTTGGGGTCAATCCCGGCTGGTTTGGGGTTAATCTGACCCGGGTTTGGGGTTAATCCTGGGCCAATCCCGGCCCTCTGGGGTCAATCCTGGGTTAATCCTGGGTCCATCCCGGGTCAATCCCGGCTCTCAGTTGTTAATCCTGGGCCAATCCCGGGCCAATCCCGGGCCAATCCTGGGCCAATCCCGGGCCAATCCTGGGCCAATCCCAGGCCAATTCCAGCTCTCTGTTCCCAATCCCGGGTCAATCCCGGGCCAATCCTGGGCCAATCCCAGCCCTCCGTTCCCAATCCCAGGTCAATCCCAGGCCAATCCCGGGCCAATCCCGGGTCAATCCCGGGCCAATCCCGGGCCAATCCCGGCCCTCCGTTCCCAATCCCGGGCCAATCCCGGCTCTCCATTCCCAATCCCGGGCCAATCCCAGCTCTCCGTTCCCAATCCCGGGTCAATCCCGGGCCAATCCCAGCTCTCCAGGGTCAATCCCGGGCCAATCCCAGCTCTCCGTTCCCAATCCCGGGCCAATCCCAGCCCTCCGTTCCCAATCCCGGGCCAATCCCGGGCCAATCCGGCTCTGTCCCAGGTCCAGCTGTGCTCGGAGCTGCTGAGCCGCGCCCGCCGGCCCCTGGTGCTCGTGGGCAGCCAGGCCCTGCTGCCCCCCACGCCGGCCGAGGAGCTGCGGTCAGCGGGACTGGGGGCACTGGGAGGGACTGGGGGGGAACTGGGGGGGAACTGGGATGGACTGGGGGGGAACTGGGATGGACTGGGGGGGACTGGGAGGGAACTGGGATGGACTGGGAGGGACTGGGGGGGAACTGGGGGGGACTGGGAGGGGCTGGGACAGACTGGGATGGACTGGGAGGGACTGGGGGGGATTGGGAGGGAACTGGGGGGCACTGGGGTCCCAAAAGAGCCGGTTTTGGGGCCAAACCGGGCCAGTTCAGCCCCAAACCGGGCCAATTAGGCCCCAAACTGGGCTGGTTTGGGACCCTGATTGTGCCATTTTTGGGGCCCAAATGGGCCAGTTTAGGGCCGAACTGGGCCAAACCGGGCCAGTTCGGCCCCAAACTGGGCCAGTTTAGAGCCCTGATTGAGCCATTTTTGGGGCCAAACCAGGCCAGTCTATCCCCAAACTGGGCCAGTTTGGCCCCAAACCGGGCCACTCTGTCCCCAAACTGGGCCACTCTGTCCCCAAACCGGGCCAGTCTGGCCCCAAACCGGGCCAGTTTAGAGCCCTGACTGTGCCAGTTTTGGGGCCAAATTGGCCCGGTTTGGGCCAGTTTAAAGCCAAGCCAGGCCAGTTAGCCCCCAAACCGGGCCAGTTTGGCCACAAACCGGGCTGGTTTGGGACCCTGATTGTGCCATTTTTGGGGCCCGAATGGGCCAGTTTAGGGCCAAACTGGGCCAAACCGGGCCATTTTGGCCCCAAACTGGGCCAGTCTGGCCCCAAACCGGGCCGGTTTAGAGCCCTGATTGTGCCATTTTTGGGGCCAAACCGGGCCAGTCTGTCCCCAAACCGGTGCCACCTGTCCCCAACCCGGTGTCACCTGTCCCCAAACTGGTGTCACCTGTCCCCAGGCAGTGTCACTGTCCCCAGGCGGTGTCCCCTGTCCCCACTGACGCCCCCGTCTGTCCCAGGTGTGCGCTGCAGGCTCTGGGGCTCCCCTGTTACCTGGGGGGGGCGGCGCGGGGGCTGCTGCCCCCCGAGTGCCCCCTGCTGCTGCGCCACAACCGCCGGGGGGCGCTGCAGCGCGCGGACCTGGTGCTGCTGGCAGGTACGGGACACACCTGGGACACACCTGGGATACCTGGGACACCTGGGGGGACACCTGGGACACCTGGGACACACCTGGGATACCTGGGATACCTGGGGATACACCTGGAACAGCTGGGGCCAGCTGGGGACAGCTGGGGGATACCTGAGACACACCTGCACACACCTGGGACATACCTGGGATACCTGGGGGCACACCTGGGGACACCTGGGATACCTGGGGATACCTGGGGCACACCTGGGATACCTGGGGCACACCTGGGGTACCTGGGGCACACCTGGGGGGCACACCTGGGGTACCTGGGGCACACCTGGGATACCTGGGACACACCTGGGGGGCACACCTGGGGTACCTGGGGCACACCTGGGATACCTGGGGCACACCTGGGGTACCTGGGGCACACCTGGGATACCTGGGGCACACCTGGGGTACCTGGGGCACACCTGGGGGCACACCTGGGATACCTGGGATACCTGGGACACACCTGGGGGACACACCTGGGACACACCTGGGACACACCTGGGGATAGCTGGGGGGACATCTGGGGTACCTGGGGACACACCTGGGATACCTGGGGACACCTGGGGGCACACCTGGGGATAGCTGGGACACACCTGGGACACACCTGGGGGCATACCTGGGATACACCTGGGGATAGCTGGGGGGACACCTGGGATACCTGGGGACACCCCTGGGGACACACTTGGACACACCTGGGCACACACCTGGGGGATACCTGGGGACCTTGGGGACACACCTGGGGACACACCTGGGGATAGCTGGGGACACCTGGGACACACCTGGGGACACACCTGGACACACCTGTGCACACCTGGGCACACACCTGGACACACCTGGGGACACACCTGGGCACACCTGGACACCCCTGTGTCCCCCCAGGCACCGTCTGCGATTTCCGTCTCTCCTACGGGCGCCTCTTCGGCCGCGGCGCCGCCGTGGTGGCCGTGAACCGCGACCGGGGGCAACTGCTGAGGAACGCCGGGGTGTTCTGGGCACCGCGCCTGGCCGTGCTGGGTGAGGGGGAAAATTGGGGTTTTGGGGAGAAAAACGGGGAATTTGGGAAAAAAAATTGGGATTTTGGGAAAAAAAAATGGGGTTTGGGGCTCAAAAATTGGGGTTTTGGAGACAGAAATTGGGGTTTTGGGGTCTGAAATTGGGGTTTTGGGGGCACAAATTGGGATTTTGGGGTCAAAATTTGGGATTTTTGGGACAGAAATTGGGACTTTGGGGTCAAAAATTGAGATTTTGGGGTCAAAATATGGGATTTTGGGGACAGAAATGGAGACTTTGGGAAAAAAAATTGGGATTTTGGGGACAGAAATTGGGAATTTGGGAAAAAAAATTGGGATTTTGGGGACAGAAATTGGGGTTTTGGGGACAGAAATTGGGGTTTTGGAGTCAAAATTTGGGATTCTGAGGACAAAAATTGGGGTTTTGGGAAAAAAAAATTCGGATTTTGTTGTCAAAATTTGGGATTTGGGGAAAAAAATTGGGATTTTGGGGTCAGAAATAGGGGTTTTGGGGGCACAAATTGGGGTTTTGGAGTCAAACGGTGACCGGGCCCAGCTGCTGCGGAACGCCGGCGCCTGGCCGTGCAGGGTGAGGGGCACACCGGGCGTTTGGGGACAAAAATTGGGATTTTGGGGTCAAAATTTGGGATTTTGGGGACAGAAATGAGGACTTTGGGGACGGAAATGGGGTTTTGGGGTCAAAAATTGGGGTTTTGGGGTCAAACGGTGACCGGGCCCAGCTGCTGAGGAACGCCGGGGTGTTCTGGGCACCGCGCCTGGGCCTGCAGGGTGAGGGGGAAAATGGGGTTTGGGGACAGAAATTGGGGTTTTGGGGACAAAAATCGGGATTTTGGGGGCAAAAATTGGGGTTTTGGGGTCAGAAATTGGGGATTTGGGGTCAGAAATTGGGGTTTTGGGGACAGAAATTGGGGTTTTGGGGTCAAAAATTGGGGTATTGGGGACAAAAATTGAGATTTTAGGGACAGAAATTTGGACTTTGGGGACAGAAATTGGGATTTTGGGGTCAGAAATTGGGATTTTGGGGATACAAATTGGGGTTTTGGGGTAAAATGGTGATCGGGCCCAGCTGCTGAGGAACGCGTGGGTGTTCTGGGCACCGCACCTGGCCGTGCTGGGTGAGGGGGACAAATGGGGTTTGGGGACAAAAATTGGGGTTTGGGGGTCAAAATTCGGGATTTTGGGGTCTGAAATTGGGATTTTTGGGGTCAAAAATTGGGATTTTGGGGTCAGAAATTGGGATTTTGGAGTCAGAAATTGGGGTTTTGGAGTCAAAAATTGGGATTTTGGGGACAAAATTTGGGATTTTGGGGTCAAACCATGACAGGGGGCAGCTGCTGAGGAACGCGGGGGTGTTCTGGGCACCGTGCCTGGGCCTGCAGGGTGAGGGGCAGCGGGGACAGAAATTGGGGTTTAGGGTCAGAAATTGGGAATTTGGGGACAAAAATTGGGATTTTGGGGCTCAAAAATTGGGATTTTGGAGACAGAAATTGGGGTTTTGGGATCAAAATTCGGGATTTTGGGGACAGAAATTGGGATTTTGGGGACAGAAATTGGGGTTTTGGGGACAGAAATTGGGGTTTTGGGGACAAAATTTGGGATTTTGGGGTCAAACCATGACCGGGGGCAGCTGCTGCGGAACGCCGGCGTGTTCTGGGCACCGTGCCTGGCCGTGCTGGGTGAGGGGGAAAATTGGGGTTTTGGGAGAAAAACTGGGATTTTGGGAAAAAAAATTGGGGTTTGGGGCTCAAAAATTGGGATTTTGGAGACAGAAATTGGGGTTTTGGGGTCAGAATGAGGTGGTTTTGGGGTCAGAAATTGGGGTTTTGGAGTCAGAAATTGGGGTTTTGGGGACAAAAATTGGGATTTTGGGGTCAAAATTCGGGATTTTGGGGTCAGAATGAGGTGGTTTTGGGGTCGGGCCCGGCTGCTGAGGAACGCCGGCGTGTTCTGGGCACCGCGCCTGGCCGTGCAGGGTGAGGGGGAAAATTGGGGTTTGGGGAGAAAAACTGGGATTTTGGGGACAGAAATTCGGATTTTAGGGACAGAAATTTGGATTTTGGGGACGGAAATTGGGATTTTGGGGTCAAAAATTGGGATTTTTGGGACAGAAATTGGGACTTTGGGGTCAAAATTTGGGACTTTGGGGTAAAAATTGGGATTTTGGGAAAAAAAAATTGGGATTTTGGGGTCAGACCGAGGTGGTTTTGGGGTCAGAGTGAGGTTTGGGGTCAGAACGAGCTGATTTGGGATCGGATTGAGCTGGTTTGGGTCTGTCCCCAGCCCGGCCAGTCCCTGGTGACGCTTTGAGGTCCCTGGTGACACTCTGGGGTCCCTGGTGGCACTTTTGGGGTCCCTGGTGACACTTTTGGGTCCCTGGTGACACTTTTGGGTCCCTGGTGACACTTTTGGGGTCCCTGGTGACACTCTGGGTCCCGCAGGTGACACTTTGAGACCCCTGGTGACAGTTTTGGGTCCCTGGTGACAGTTTTGGGTCCCACAGGTGACACTTTGAGACCCCTGGTGACACTCTGGGGTCCCTGGTGACACTTTTGGGGTCCCTGGTGACACTTTGGGTGCCCCTGGTGACAGTTTTGGGGTCCCTGGTGACACTCTGGGGGCCCTGGTGACAGTTTTGGGGTCTCTGGTGACACTCTGGGGGTCCCTGGTGACAGTTTTGGGGTCTCTGGTGACAGTTTTGGATCCCTGGTGACACTCTGGGGGTCCCTGGTGACACTTTTGGGGTCCCTGGTGACACTCTGGGGTCCCTCGTGACACTCCGGGGGTCCCTGGTGACACTTTTGGGGTCCCTGGTGACACTTTGAGACCCCTGGTGACACTCTGGGGGTCCTTGGTGACACTTTTGACGTCCCTGGTGACACTTTGGGGTCCCTGGTGACAGTTTTGGGCTCCCTGGTGGCAGTTTAAGACCCCTGGTGACACTCTGGGGCTCCCTGGTGACACTTTTGGGGTCCCTGGTGACACTCTGGGGGTCCCTGGTGACACTTTTGGGCCCCTGGTGACACTCTGGGGGTCCCTGGTGACAGTTTGGGGTCCCTGGTGACATTTTGGGGTCCCTGGTGACAGTTTTGGGTCCCGCAGGTGACCCCGGCTCCTTTGTCCTGGCGCTGGCCCGGAGCCTCCAGGGCTTCTCCGGCCCCCGGGAGTGGCTGCAGCAGCTGCGGGAGGAGGAGACGGAGACGGAGCAGCGGAACCGGTGAGAGACGGACGGACGGACAGACAGATGGACATGGGGACAGGGGGACAGACAGACAGACACAGGGACAGACAGAACAACGGAACTGGTGAGAGACGGACACGGGGACATGGGGACAGACAGACACAGGGACAGGGACACAGGGACAGACAGACAGACACAGGGACAGACAGAGCAACGGAACCGGTGAGAGACGGACAGACGGACAGACAGGGACACAGGGACAGACAGACAGACAGGGACAGGGACAGACAGAGCAACGGAACCGGTGAGAGACGGACGGACGGACACAGGGACACAGGGACAGACAGACAGACACAGGGACAGACAGAGCAACGGAACCGGTGAGAGACGGACGGACGGACACAGGGACACAGGGACAGACAGGGACAGACAGAGCAACGGAACCGGTGAGAGACGGACAGACGGACATGGGGACAGACGGACACGGGGACAGACGGACAGACGGACAGGGACAGGGACATGGAACAACGGAACCAGTGAGACAGACAGACGGACACAGGGACAGGGACAGAGGGGAAAGGGACAGACGGAGATGGAACAATGGAACTGGTGAGGGGACAACAGGGACAGGGACAGGGCAGGTGGGGACAGTGATGGGGGCAGGGGTGGGGATCCCGTTCCCAATTTGGTCTCTGACCCCCCTGACCCCCCCGACCCTCCTGACCCCCCTGACCCCCTCTGACCCCCCTGACCCCCTGAACCCCCCTGACCCCCTGACCCCCCTGACCCCGCCGTGTCCCCAGGGCCAAGGCCGCGGTGTCCCCGCGCTGTCACCTGAACCCGCTGGCGCTGCTCCGCGCCCTGGACCGGGTGCTGCCCCCCCAGAGCCTCCTGGTGGCCGACGGCGGCGACTTCGTGGGGACAGCGGCCTACATCGTCCGGCCACGGCGGCCGCTGGCCTGGCTGGACCCCGGTACGGCCACCCCGGGGCTGGGGACACTGGGGACAGCTTGGGGACACTGGGGACAGTGTGGGGACATGGCCACCCCGGGGCTGGGGACACTGGGGACACTGGGGACAGCGTGGGGACAGCGGCCGCTGGCCTGGCTGGACCCCGGTACGGCCACCCGGGCTGGGGACAGCGTGGGGACAGCATGGGGACACTGGGGACAGTGTGGGGGCATGGCCACCCCGGGGCTGGGGACAGCGTGGGGACAGCGGCCTACATTGTCCGGCCATGGCGGTCACTGGCCTGGCTGGACCCCGGTACGGCCACCCCGGGCTGGGGACAGTGTGGGGACAGCGTGGGGACACTGGGAACAGTGTGGGGACATGTCCACCCTGGGGTGGGGACACTGGGGATGGCGTGGGGACAGCGGCCTACATCGTCCGGCCACGGCGGCCACTGGCCTGGCTGGACCCCGGTACGGCCACCTGGGGTGGGGACAGCATGGGGACAGTATGGGGACACTGGGGACAGTGTGGGGACACAGCCAGTGGGGTGGTGGGGTGGTGGCAGTGATGTCCCCGCGTGTCCCCAGTGTCCCCGGTGGTGTCCTGTGGTGGTGGCAGTGGCAGTGATGTCCCCGCTGTCTCCTCTGTCCCCTCTGTCCCTCTGTCCCTTTGTCCCTGCTGTCCCTGCTGTCCCCAATGTCCCCTCTCTGTCCCCAATGTCCCTGCTGTCCCCTCTGTCCCCTCTGTCCCCACTGTCCCCAATGTTCCTCTGTCCCCTCTGTCCCCTCTCTGTTCCTCTGTCCCCTCTGTCCCCAATGTCCCCTCTCTGTCCCCAATGTCCCCGCTGTCCCTAATGTCCCCTCTCTGTCCCCTCTGTCCCCAATGTCCCCTCTCTGTCCCCACTGTCCCCAATGTCCCCTCTCTGTCCCCTCTGTCCCCAATGTCCCCTCTCTGTCCCCTCAGGTCCCTTTGGCACGCTGGGCGTGGGCGGAGGATTCGCGCTCGGGGCCAAACTCTGCCGGCCGGAGGCTGAGGTGACACCGGGGACACCGGGGGGACATTGGGGACACTGGGGACATTGGGGACATTGGGGACACTGGGGACATTGGGGACATTGGGAGGCATTGGAGACACTGGGGGGCATTGGGGACACTGGGAGGCATTGGGGACACTGGGGGGACATTGGGGGGACATTGGGGAGCATTGTAGGAATATGGGGACACCCACTGGGGGGTGGGGACAGTGGGGACACAGGGATGGGGATATTGGAGGGGACATGGGGACACTGGGGGGGGCATTGGGGGGACATTGGGGACATTGGGGACATCGGGGATGGGGGGACATTGCGGGAATATGGGGACACTGTGGGGTGGGGACAGTGGGGACAGTGGGGACACAAGGATGGGGACATTGGAGGGGACGTGGGGACATTGGGGCCGGAGGGTCCCGGGCAGGGGACAGAGGTGACACTCGGTGACATTGGGGACCCTGGGGACCCTGGGGACCCTGGGGCAGGGGTGACACTGGGGACATTGGGGACCCTGGGGACCCTGGGGACCCTGGGGCAGGGGTGACACTGGGTGACATTGGGGACATTGGGGACCCTGGGGCAGGGGTGGCACTCGGTGACATTGGGGACCCTGGGGACCCTGGGGCAGGGGTGACACTGGGTGACATTGGGGACCCTGTGGCAGGGGTGTGACAGTGCCACCCCCGCAGGTGTGGGTGCTGTACGGGGACGGCTCGCTGGGCTTCAGCCTGATGGAGTTCGACACCTTCGTGCGCCACAAGGTCACTGCCACTGTCACTGTCACCTGTGTCACTGTCACTGCCACTGTCACTGTCATTGTCACCTGTGTCACTGTGTCACTGCCACTGTCACTGTGTCACTGTGTCACTGTCACTGTGTCACTGTGTCACTGTCACTGTGTGTGTCATTGTCACTGTGTCACTGTCACTGTGTCACTGTGTCATTGTCACTGTGTCACTGTCACTGTCACTGCTGCTGTCACTGTCACTGTGTCACTGCCACTGTCACTGTGTCACTGTCACCTGGCATTGTCACCTGTCTCTGTTACTGTCACTCTGTCACTGTGTCACTGTGTCTGTATCACTGTCATTGTCATTGTCGCTTTGCATTGTCACTGTCATTGCCACTGTCTCTGTCAATGTCACCTGTGTCCCTGCTGTGTCCCCGTGTCCCTGCCATGTTCCCACTGTGTCCCCGTGGTGTCCCCAGTGTCCCTGTGTCCCCACTGTGTCGCTGTCCCCTCTGTGTCCTTGCTGTGTCCCCACGCTGTCCCCGCTGTCCTTGTCCCTGTGTCCCCACACTGTCCCTGCTGTCCCCACGCTGTCCCCTCTGTGTCCCCTCTGTGCCCCCTCTGTGTCCCTGCGGTGTCCCCGCTGTCCCTGTCCCTGTGTCCCCGCGGTGTCCCCGCTGTGTCCCCGCTGTGTCCCACTGTCCCCGCTGTCCCCAGGTCCCGGTCATCGCCCTGGTCGGGAACGACGCCGGCTGGACCCAGATCAGCCGCGAGCAGCTCCCCCTGCTGGGCAGCGCCGTGGGCTGCAGGCTGCGCTACACCGGTGAGTGACCACTGACCAACTGACCAACTGACCAACTGACCACTGAGTGACCACTGACCAACTGACCACTGACCACTGAGTGACTGCTGACAACTGACCACTGACTGCTGAGTGACCCATGGTGACACTGGGGACAGCAGCTCCCCCTGCTGGGCAGCGCCGTGGGCTGCAGGCTGCGCTACACCGGTGAGTGACCACTGAGTGACCACTGAGTGACCACTGACCACTGAGTGACCATTGACTGACCACTGACCACTGACCACTGACCAACTGACCACTGACCGCTGAGTGACTGCTGACCACTGACCGCTGACCACTGACCACTGAGTGACCACTGACCAACTGACCACTGACCACTGACCTCTGAGTGACCATTGACTGACCACTGAGTGACCACTGAGTGACCACTGACCAACTGACCACTGACTGCTGAGTGACCCATAGTGACACAGGGACAGCAGCTCCCCCTGCTGGGCAGCGCCGTGGGCTGCAGGCTGCGCTACACCGGTGAGTGACCAACTGACCAACTGACCGGTGAGTGACCACTGACCGCTGAGTGACCATTGACTGACCACTGAGTGACCACTGAGTGACCACTGACCAACTGACCAACTGACCGCTGAGTGACCATTGACTGACCACTGAGTGACCACTGACCACTGACCACTGACTGCTGAGTGACCCATAGTGACACAGGGGACAGCAGCTCCCCCTGCTGGGCAGCGCCGTGGGCTGCAGGCTGCGCTACACCGGTGAGTGACCAACTGACCAACTGACCACTGACCGCTGAGTGACCACTGAGTGACCACTGAGTGACCACTGACCACTGACCAACTGACCACTGACCACTGAGTGACCACTGAGTGACCACTGAGTGACCTCTGACCAACTGACCACTGACCGCTGAGGGACCACTGACTGATCATTGACTGACCACTGAGTGACTGCTGACCACTGACCACTGACTGCTGACTGACCACTGAGTGACCCAAAGTGACCAGTGACGGGGGAACAGTGAGGACAGCAGGGGGACACTGAGGGGACAGCAGCTCAGGCCACCCCTGGTGTCCTCGTGCCACTCCTGTGTGGTGACAATGCCACCCTCTATGTGACAATGCCACCCCCCTGGTGACAGTGCCACCCTCTATGTGACAGTGCCACCCCCCTGTGTGACAATGCCACCCCTGTGTGACAATGCCGCCCTCTATGTGACAATGCCACCCCTGTGTGACAGTGCCACCCTCTATGTGACAATGCCACCCCCCTGGTGACAGTGCCACCCCTGTGTGACAGTGCCACCCCTGTGTGACAGTGCCACCCCTGTGTGACAATGCCACCCCTGTGTGACAGTGCCACCCCTGTGTGACAATGCCACCCCTGTGTGACAGTGCCATCCCTGTCCCCCAGCAGTGACAGTGCCACCTCTGTGTGACAATGCCACCCTCTATGTGACAGTGCCACCCCCTGGTGACAGTGCCACCCCCTGTGTGACAATGCCACCCTCTATGTGACAGTGCCACCCCCTGGTGACAGTGCCACCCCCTGTGTGACAATGCCACCCTCTACGTGACAATGCCACCTCCCTGGTGACAATGCCACCCCTGTGTGACAATGCCACCCTCCTGGTGACAATGCCACCCCCTGGTGACAATGCCACCCCCTGGTGACAAAGCCACCCTCTATGTGACAATGCCACCCTCTATGTGACAATGCCACCTCCCTGGTGACAGTGCCACCCCTGTGTCCCCCTGGTGACAGTGCCACCCTCTATGTGACAGTGCCACCCCTGTGTGACAGTGCCACCCCTGTGTGACAATGCCACCCCTGTGTGACAATGCCGCCCTCTGTGTGACAATGCCACCCCCCTGGTGACAATGCCACCCTCTATGTGACAATGCCACCCCTAACAGTGACAATGCCACCCCCTGGTAACAATGCCACTCCTGTGTGACAATGCCACCTTCTATGTGACAATGCCACCCCTAACAGTGACAATGCCACCCCCCTGTGTGACAGTACCACCCTCTATGTGACAATGCCACCCCTGGTGACAATGCCACCCCCCTGGTGACACTGCCACCCCTGTGTGACAATGCCACCCCTAATGGTGACAATGCCACCCTCTATGTGACAATGCCACCCCCTGTGTGACAATGCCACCCTCTATGTGACAGTGCCACCCCTGTGTGACAATGCCACCCCCTGGTGACAATGCCACCCCCCTGGCGACAATGCCACCCTCTATGTGACAGTGCCACCCCTGTGTGACAATGCCACCCCCTGGTGACAATGCCACCCCCCTGGCGACAATGCCACCCTCTATGTGACAGTGCCACCCCTGGTGACAATGCCACCCCCAGCAGTGACAATGCCACCCCTGTGTGACAATGCCACCCCCTGGTGACAATGCCACCCCCCTGGCGACAATGCCACCCTCTATGTGACAATGCCACCCCTGTGTGACAATGCCACCCCCTGTGTGACAATGCCACCCCCCTGTGTGACAATGCCACTCCCCTGGTGACAGTGCCACCCCCTGGTGACAGTGCCACCCCTGTGTGACAATGCCACCCCCTGGTGACAATGCCACCTCCTGGTGACAATGCCACCCTCTGTGTGACAATGCCACCCTCTATGTGACAATGCCACCCCTCTGGTGACAATGCCACCCTCTGGTGACAATGCCACCCCTAACAGTGACAATGCCACTCCCTGGTGACAATGCCACCCCCTGGTGACAATGCCACCCTCCTGTGTCCCCAGATTACCACGCGGTGGCAGAGGCGCTGGGCGGCCGCGGCTTCGTCCTGGACAGCGAAGGGGACACGGGAGGGGACAGAGGTGACACAGGAGGTGGCAGTGGTGGCACTGGTGACACAGGAGGTGGCACTGGTGACACAGGTGACACGAGAGGTGACAGAGGTGACACGGGAGGTGGCACTGGTGACAGCGGTGACACGGGAGGTGGCAGCGGTGACACAGGAGGTGACACAGGAGGTGGCAGTGGTGACAGTGGTGACAGGGAGGCGCGGCTGGTGGCCGTGCTGCGGGCGGCGCAGGCCGAGTGTCACCGCGGTCACCCCGTGCTGGTCAATGCTCTGCTGGGCCCCAGCGACTTCCGGGAGGGCTCCGTGTCCGTGTGAGTGTCACCTGAGTGTCACCTGTGTCACCTGAGTGTCACCAGTGTCACCTGAGTGTCACTGAGTGTCACTGAGTGTCATCTGAGTGTCCCCAGAGTGTCACTGTCACTGAGTGTCAGCAAATGTCACCTGAGTGTCACCTGAGTGTCACCGAGTGTCACTGAGTGTCACTGAGTGTCACCTGAGTGTCACCGAGTGTCACTGAGTGTCACTGAGTGTCACCAAATGTCACCTGAGTGTCACTGAGTGTCACCGAGTGTCACCTGAGTGTCACCTGAGTGTCACTGGGTGTCACCTGAGTGTCACTGAGTGTCACCGAGTGTCACCTGAGTGTCACCTGAGTGTCACTGGGTGTCACCTGAGTGTCACTGAGTGTCACCGAGTGTCACTGAGTGTCACTGAGTGTCACCTGAGTGTCACCTGAGTGTCACCTGAGTGTCACTGAGTGTCACCAAATGTCACCTGAGTGTCACTGAGTGTCACTGAGTGTCACCGAGTGTCACCAAATGTCACCTGAGTGTCACCGAGTGTCACCTGTGTCACTGAGTGTCACCAAATGTCACCAACGTGTCACTGAGTGTCACCTGAGTGTCACCTGTGTAACTGAGTGTCACCGAGTGTCACTGAGTGTCACTGAGTGTCACTGAGTGTCACCAAATGTCACCTGAGTGTCACCTGAGTGTCACTGAGTGTCACCAAAGTGTCACCAAAGTGTCACCTGAGTGTCACCTGTGTCACTGAGTGTCACTGAGTGGCACCAGGTGTCCCCAAGTGTCACCTGAGTGGCCCCAGGTGGCACCAAGTGTCACCGAGTGTTACTCACTGAGTGTCACCAGAGTGTCCCTGAGCATCCCCGGGTGTCCCCAAGTGTCACCTGAGTGTCCCCGAGTGTCACCTGAGTGTCCCCAGGTGTCACCTGAGTGTCCCTGAGTGGCTCCAGACTGGCTCCAAGGGGTGGCTGCCACCTCCCTTGGGTGACACTTTGGGCACTGTCCCCTCCCTTGGGGACACTGCCACCCCCCCCCCCCCCGTGACACTCTGGGCATTGTCACCCCCCTTGGGGACACTCTGGGTGCTGTCCCCTCCCCTGGGGACACTGCCACCCCCCTTGGTGACACTGCCACCCCCCCTTGGGGACACTCCGTGGGAATAAAGAGCCGTGTCCTTTATTTATTATTTATTAATTATTATTTGGGGGAAATTGGGGGATTTGGGGGGGAATTTGGGATTTTTGGGGGAAATTTTTGGGATTTTTGGAGAGGAATTTTGGGGGATTTGGGATTTTGGGGGGGAAACGTGGGGATTTTGGGGGAATTTGGGGATTTTTTGGGGGAATTTTTGGATTTTTTGTGGGAATTTTGGGGATTTTGGCGGGAATTTTTTGATTTTTTGGGGGGGATTTTGGGGGGAATTTGGGGAATTTCGGATGAAATTGAGGGGTTTTTTGGGGGGATTTGGGAGATTTTGGGGGGAATTTGGGGGGAAAACTTGGGAATTTCCCATTAAAAAAAAAGGCACCAAAATCCCCAGGGGTCGGGGGACATTTGGGGACATTTGGGGACATCGAGGGGGGGGTTGGGACATGGGAGGCGGGGAGGGCGGTGACAATTGGGTCGGTGTCACCGGGGGCAGTGCCACCCCCGTGGTGTCCCCTCGATGTCCCCAACATCCTCAATGTCCCCTCGATGTCCCCTGCATGTCCTCAATGTCCCCAATGTCCCCCCAATGTCCTCCCAATGTCACAGCCCCACATTGGGCCGTGTGCCCTCAGTGTCCCCTCGATGTCCCCCCGATGTCCTCTCGATGTCCCCAACGTCCTCAAAGTCCCCAATGTCCCCTCAATGTCCCCAATGTCCCCGCGATGTCCCCGTGATGTCACAGCCCCACACCGGGCCGTGTCCCCTGGATGTCCCCGATGTCCCCTCAATGTCCCCCCGATGTCCCCAATGTCCCCCCGATGTCACAGCCCCACGTCGGGCCGTGTCCCCCCAGTGTCCCCTGCATGTCCCCTCAATGTCCCCAATGTCCCCAATGTCCCCATTGTCCCCAATGTCACAGCCCCACGTCGGGCCGTGTCCCCCCAATGTCCCCTGGATGTCCCTGATGTCCCCCGATGTCACAGCCCCACGTCGGGCCGTGTCCCCCCAATGTCCCCAATGTCCCCCGATGTCCCCGATGTCACAGCCCCACGTCGGGCCGTGTCCCCAGCTCCCGCTCCAGCTCCCGGATCAGGGCATCGAAATCCTTCAGGGTCAGCCGGGGCCCCGACCCCAAACCCGACCCCAAATCTGACCCCAAATCTGACCCCAAACCGGATCCCAGATCTGACCCCAAATCTGACCCCAAACCTGACCCCAAACCTGACCCCAAATCTGACCCCAAACCCGACCCCAGACCTGACCCCAAATCTGACCCCAAATCAGATCCCAGACCTGACCCCAAATCCGATCCCAAATTGGCCCCCAAATCTGACCCCAAACCCGACCCCAGCCCCAAATCCGGCCCCAAATCCGACCCCACATCCGCCCCCGACCCCAAATCCAGCCCCAAGGGGGTTTGGGGCGGGGTCCCGGGAGGGGTTTGGGGCGGGGTTTGGGGCAGGATTTGGGGCGGGTTTTGGGATTGGCTCCAGGACAAGATTTGGGGCGGGGGCCGGCTTTGGGTTCTGGGCGGGCTTTGGGGCGGGGTCTGCAGCAGATTTGGGGCCGGAATTTGGGGCGGGGTCCGGGCCCCGGGGGGGCTTTGGGGCGGGGTCCGGGCCCCGGGGGGGCTTTGGGGCGGGGTCCGGGTCCCGGGGGGGCTTTGGGGCGGGGTCTGCAGCGCGATTTGGGGCGGGGGCCAGGTCTGAGTCCAGGACAAGTTTTGGGCCGGGCTTTGGGGTCGGTCCCAGGACGGGATTTGGGGCTGGATTTGGGGTTCGTCCCAGGATGGGCTTTGGGCCGGGCTTTGGGGCTGGATTTGGGGCGGAATTTGGGACGCGATTTGGGCCGGGCTTTGGGTCAAGATTTGGAGCTGGATTTGGGGTCGCTCCCAGGACGGGATTTGGGGAGTAATTTGGGACGGGCTTTGGGACAGGATTTGGGGCGGGCTTTGGGGTCGGTCCCAGGAGGGGCTTTGGGTCAAGATTTGGGCCGGGCTTTGGGGCGGGATTTGGGTCAGAATTTGTGGCTGGATTTGGGGTTCGTCCCAGGATGGGCTTTGGGTCGGAATTTGGGGTCGGTCCGAGGATGGGCTTTGGGGTGGAATTTGGGGTTGGTCCCGGGACGGGCTTTGGGCCGGAATTTGGGTCGGACTTGGGGGCTGGATTTGGGGTCGGTCCGAGGAGGGGCTTTGGGTCAAGATTTGGGTTGGAATTTGGGTCAGGATTTGGGGCTGAATTTGGGCCGGGCTTTGGGGTCGGTCCCGGGCCGGGCTTTGGGCCGGGCTCTGCGGCGCTGTCCCCGCTGTCGCCGCTGTCGCCGCTGTCCCCGCTGTCGCCGCTGTCGCCGCTGTCGCCGCTGTCCCCGCGCTGTCCCCGCTGTCCCCGCGCTGCCCCCGGGGCTCGCAGACGCTCCAATCGCCCGCGTAGCGATTGCTGGGGGGGCTCTCGGGACCCCGAGGTCGCCACCGCGCCACCACAGGAGCCTCACCCGGGGTCACCGTGGGGTCACCCGGGGCCACCGTGGGGTCACTCGTGGCCACCACGGGGTCACTCGTGGCCAGCGCTGGGGGGTGACCCGGGGGGGACTCAGCCCAGGCGGGGAGCGGCGGAACTGCGGGGACAGAGGGGACAGTGAGGGGAGGGGGTGTCGGGGTCACCTGGCCCAGGTGTGTCCCCCTCCCGGTGTCCCCCCTCACCTGGCCACACCCTCAGCAGGTAATGCAGCACCTCCAGGTGCCTCTTGAAATCCACGGCGCCGGGCTCATCCTGTCCCTCGGGGGGGTGTCCCTTGTCCGGGTGTCCCCCGGGCTGTCCCCCGGGCTGTCCCCGCGCTGTCCCCGCGGGCAGCAGCACCGGCCCGAAGCACACCGCCAGGTTCTGGCTGCCCATGCGGTTCCAGCGCTGCAGCGCCGCCACCAGGCTCAGGTGCGACAGCAGCAGCCCCAGCGTGGCCTTGGGGACAGCGGCGACGTCACCCGGGGGTGGGGGGGCAGCCCGAGGTGACACCTGGGCCACCCGGACACCCGAGGTGACACCTGGGCCACTCCCAGTCTCCCTTTGCCGCTCCCTCTTCCCGGCCCATCCCCAGCCCACATTCCCATTCCCATTTTTCCCATTCCCATTCCCGTTTTTTCCCATTTTTTTCCCTCACCCTCTCCGGGGCTCCCAGGCACTCCAGCCCCCATTCCCATTCCCATTCCCTTTTTTCCCCGTTCTCATTTTTCCCATTTTTTCCCATTTTTTCCCATTCCTATTCTCGTTTTTCCCATTCCCATTTTTCCCAGTTTTCCCATTTTTCCCGTTTTTCCCAGTTTTTCCTGGTTTTTCCCGTTTTTTCCCCACCCTCTCCAGGCCTCCCAGGCCCTCCAGCCCCCATTCCCATTTTTCACATTTTTTCCCATTTTCCCCTGTTTTTCCCCACCCTCTCTGGGGCTCCCAGGCCCTCCAGCCCCTATTCCCATCCCCATTCTCGTTTTTCCCATTCCCATTTTTCCCATTTTCCCCAATTTTTCCCGTTGGTTTCCCCACCCTTTCCGGGGCTCCCAGGCCCTGCAGCTCCATCCCCATTCCCATTTTTCCCATTTTTTTTCCCATTTTTCCCATTTTTTCCCCATTTTTTCCCATTTTTCCTGGTTTTTCCCATTTTCCCCATTTTTCCCGTTTTCCCCATTTTTCCCATTTTTCCCATTTTTCCCCATTTTTCCCATTGTTTCCCCACCCTCTCCGGGGCTCCCAGCCCCTCCAGCAGCTCCACGGGGTCCCCGGGGGGGTCCCGGGGGGGTCTCTGGGCCATGGCCCGGAGCACCGAGCGCTGCAGCCGCGGTGGCACCAGCGGGGACGGCAGCTCCCGCAGGAAATCCTTCAGGATCCCTGGAAAACAACGGGATCGGGGTCAGGGATCCCATTGTGGGGTCAGGGATCCCATTGTGGGATCAGCTCCCGCAGGAAATCCTTCAGGATCCCTGGAAAACAACGGGATCGGGCTCAGGGATCCCACAGGAAATCCTTCAGGATCCCTGGAAAACAACGGGATCGGGGTCAGGGATCCCACAGGAAATCCTTCAGGATCCCTGGAAAACAACAGGATCGGGGTCAGGGATCCCATTGTGGGATCAGCTCCCGCAGGAAATCCTTCAGGATCCCTGGGAAAAACAACGGGATCGGGCTCAGGGATCCCACAGGAAATCCTTCAGGATCCCTGGAAAACAACGGGATCGGGGTCAGGGATCCCATTGTGGGGTCAGGGATCCCATTATGGGATCAGCTCCCGCAGGAAATCCTTCAGGATCCCTGGAAAACAACAGGATCGGGGTCAGGGATCCCATTGTGGGATCAGCTCCCGCAGGAAATCCTTCAGGATCCCTGGGAAAAACAACGGGATCGGGCTCAGGGATCCCACAGGAAATCCTTCAGGATCCCTGGGAAAACAATGGGATCGGGGTCAGGGATCAGGATCCCTGGAAAAAATGGGATTGTGGGGCTGAGATCCCATTGTGGAGTCAGGGATCCCATTGTGGGGTCAGGGATCCCATTGTGGGGTCAGCTCCCGCAGGAAATCCTTCAGGATCCCTGGGAAACAATGGGATTGGGGTCAGGGATCCCACTGTGGGGTCAGGAACAGGGACTGGGATCCCATTTTGGGGCCGGGATCCCTTTTTTGGGGCCAGGATCCCATTTTTGGGGTCTCGTTCCCATTTTTGGGGCCAGGATCCCCTTTGGGTGCTGGAATCCCCCAAATTCCACACCAGGGACCCCTTTGCACCCCCAAACCCCCCTGAACCCCAAAATCCAATGAGATTCCCACCCCTGGGTGTCCCCAGCTGTCCCAGGTGTGTCCCAGATGTGCCTGGGTGTGGCCAGGTGTGTCTGGGTGTCCCCAGGTGTCCCCAGCTGTCCCAGGTGTCCCAGGTGTCTCCAGCTGTCCCCAGCTGTCCCAGGTGTCCCCAGGTGTGTCCCAGGTGTCCCAGGTGTGTCCCCAGGTGTGTCCCAGGTGTCCCCAGCTGTCCCAGGTGTCCCCAGGTGTGTCCCAGGTGTGCCCAGGTGTGTCCCAGGTGTGTCCCCAGCTGTCCCAGGTGTGTCCCCAGGTGTCCCCAGGTGTCCCCAGGTGTCCCAGGTGTCCCAGGTGTCCCCCTCACCGGTGACCACGTTGATGTCGGGGCAGAGCCGCTCGCTCAGGGTCACTGCCGCGCTGTCCCTCTCGAAGGCGTCCCTGAGCTCCTTCTTGGCCGCGGCCGAGCCGCAGAGCCGGTACAGCCCCACCACCTGCGGCCACCGCTGCCGGTCACTGCTGGTCACTGCCGGTCACTGCCGGTCACTGCCGGTCACTGCCGGTCACTGCTGGTCACTGCCTGGTCACTCCCTGGTCACTCCCTGGCCCCAGGTACAGCCCCACCACCTGCGGCCACCACTGCCGGTCACTGCCTGGTCACTGCTGGTCACTGCCTGGTCACCCCCCTGGTCACTCCCTGGCCCCAGGTACAGCCCCACCACCTGCGGCCAGCGCTGCCGGTCACTGCCTGGTCACTGCCTGGTCACTGCCGGTCACTGCCTGGTCACCCCCCTGGTCACTCCCTGGCCCCAGGTACAGCCCCACCACCTGCGGCCAGCGCTGCCGGTCACTGCCTGGTCACTGCCTGGTCACTGCCGGTCACTGCCTGGTCACCCCCCTGGCCCCAGGTACAGCCCCACCACCTGCGGCCAGCGCCGGTCACTGCCAGTCACTGCCTGGTCACCCCCTGGTCACTCCCTGGTCCCAGGTACAGCCCCACCACCTGTGGCCACCACTGCTGGTCACTGCCTGGTCACTGCCTGGTCACTGCCGGTCACTGCCGGTCACTCCCTGGTCACCCCCTGGCCCCAGGTACAGCCCCACCACCTGCGGCCAGCGCCGGTCACTGCCGGTCACTGCCGGTCACTGCCTGGTCACCCCTGGTCACCCCCCTGGCCCCAGGTACAGCCCCACCACCTGTGGCCAGCGCTGCCGGTCACTGCCGGTCACTCTCCGGACAGTGGTCACCCCCTGGTCACCCTCTGGTCACCCTCTGGTCACTCCCCGGTCACTCCCTGGTCACTCCCTGGTCACCCCCTGGTCACCCCCTGGTCACTCTCCGGACAGTGGTCACCCTCTGGTCACTCCCTGGTCACTCTCTGGTCACTCTCTGGTCACTCCCTGGTCACTCCCTGGTCACTCCTTGTTCCCCCCCAGTCCCCCCCGGTCCTGCTGTGGTCACTCCCCGGTCCCCCCGCCGTGGTCACCCCGTGGTCACTCTGTGGTCAGTGTGGTCACTCCCTGGTCACTCCCCGGTTCCCCCATGGTCCCCCTGTGGTCCCCCTGTGGTCGCTCTGTGGTCACTCTGTGGTCACTCTGTGGTCAGTGTGGTCACTCCCTGGTCCCCCTGTGGTCACTCTGTGGTCACCCTGTGGTCCCCCCCTGGTCACTCTGTGGTCACTCTGTGGTCACCCTATGGTCACTCTGTGGTCACCCCGTGGTCCCCCCGTGGTCACTCTGTGGTCACTCTGTGGTCACTCTGTGGTCAGTGTGGTCACTCTGTGGTCACTCTGTGGTCACCCCATGGTCACTCCATGGTCACTCCCCGGTCCCCAGTGGTCCCCCCATGGTCACTCCGTGGTCACTCCCTGGTCACCCCGTGGTCCCCCCATGGTCACTCAGTGGTCACCCCGTGGTCACTCCCTGGTCACTCTGTGGTCCCCCCGTGGTCACTCTGTGGTCCCCCCGTGGTCACTCCGTGGTCACTCTGTGGTCAGTGTGGTCACTCTGTGGTCACTCAGTGGTCACCTTGAGGCCGCGCCGCTCGATCTCCCGCAGGCACTTGCTGACCAGCAGCGGGACCCCCCGGGGGTGCCCCTCGCGTGCCACCAGCGCCCCCAGCTCCGCCCCGAACACCCGCGGGACCCCCGGGGCTGCGGCCGGAGCCCCCCCGGGGCCGGACAGCGACAGCCGCACGTACAGCGTCCCCCGCGGCCGCAGCTGCACGGCCAGAGCCTGCGTCCGGCCACCTGCGGGGACAGACAGGGGTCAGGGGTCACGGGGACAGCCAGGGGTCAGGGGGTCACAGGGTCACAGGGACACCAGGACACCTATGGGGGCTCAGGGCCAGAGCCTGCGTCCGGCCACCTGCGGGGACAGACAGGGGTCAGGGGTCACAGGGACATCATGGGGTCATGGGGTCACAGGGACAGACAGGGGTCAGGGGTCACAGGGCATCCTGGGGTCATGGGGTCACAGGGACAGACAGGGGTCAGGGGTCACAGGGACATCATGGGGTCACGGGGTCACGGGGACATCAGGGTCACAGGGACACCCCGGGGTCACGGGGTCACAGGGTCACAGGGCACCCTGGGGTCACAGGGACACCCCGGGGTCACAGGGTCACAGGGTCACAAGGACACCCTGGGGTCACAGGGTCACAGGGCACCCTGGGTCACGGGGTCACAGGGTCACAGGGACACCCTGGGGTCATGGGGTCACAGGGACAGCCGGACGTACAGCACCCCCTGTGGCCGGAGCTGCACGGCCAGGGCCTGCGTCCGGCCACCTGCGGGGACAGCCAGGGGTCAGGGGTCACAGGGACACCCTGGGGTCACAGGGCACCCTGGGGTCACAGGGACACAGGGACACCCTGGGGTCATGGGGTCACAGGGACCCAGGGACATCCCTGGGGTCACGGGGTCATAGGGTCACAGGGACACCCCGGGGTCAGGGGACACAGGGACACCCTGGGGTCACAGGGACATCCTTGGGGTCACAGGGACACCCCGGGGTCACAGGGGTCAAAGGGACACCGGGACACCCCAGGGTCACAGGGACACCCCGGGGTCATGGGGACACCCCCGGGGTCACAGGGACACAGGGACACCCCGGGGTCACAGGGCACCCTGGGGTCACAGGGACATCCTTGGGGTCACAGGGACACAGGGACACCCACAGGGTCACAGGGACACCCCGGGGTCATGGGGACACCCCCGGGGTCACAGGGACACCAGGACACGCCTGGGGAGCAGAGGGACACTGGGACGTCCCCGGGGTCACACCAGGACACCCAAGGGTGGCAATCGGCCGAGCCCCCCCAAGCCCCCCAAACCCCTGAACCCCCCCAATACCCCCCAATCCCCAAACCCCCGAACCCCCCAATGCTCTCAATCCCCTCAAACTCCCCAAACCCCCCGAACCCCTGACCCCCCAAATCCCATTCCCCCCGAACCCCCCAATCCCCCCAATCCCCCAACTCCCCCCGAACCCCTGAACCTCTGAGCCCCCCAAACCACCCACTCCCCCCGAACCCCCCGAACTCCCCACTCCCCCAATCCCCCAGAACCCCCCGAACCCCCGAACCCCTGAACCCCCCAAACCCCCCACTCTCCCTGAACCTCCCGAACCCCCCAACTCCCCCGAACCCCCCCGAGCCCTCTGATGTCCCACTCTGCCTGAACCCCCCAAACCCCCCACTCTCCCCGAACCCCCCGAATCAATCCCCTGAACCCCCCCGAGCCCTCTGACCCCCCAACTCCCCCCGAACTCCCCAACTCCCCCCACTCCCCCTGAACCCCCCGAACCCCCCAAACCCCCGGAACCCCCCAATGCCCCACTCCCCCCACTCCCCCAGAACCCCCGAATCCCCCCAGACCCCCCACTCCCCCGAACCCCCCAACTCCCTTCTCACTCCCCGAACTCCCCGAACCTCCCGAACTGCCCACTCCCCCCTCCCCCAGAACCCCCCACTCCCCCCCAAACCCTCACTCCCAGAACCCCCCGAACCCCCCGAACCCCCCACTCCCCCCCAAATCCCCACTCCCCCCACTCCCCCAGAACCTCCCGAACCCCCGAACCCCCCACTCCCCCGAACCCCCCCTCACTCCCAGAACCCCCCTCACCCCCCCAACTCCCCCCACCCCGCGCTCCCCCCGTACCCTGGAAGAGCCGGGCCAGCCCCAGGCTGCCGTGACCCAGCAGTCGGTTCCGTCCGGCGGTTCCGTCCCCGGCCAGCACGGCCAGGCCCAGCAGGCGCGCCCGCTCCAGCTGCAGGTTGAAGCTGTGCCGCAGCCGCAGCAGCTCGGCCCCTCCGGCCAGCAGCGCCGTCCGAGCGCGGCTCGCTCCGTCCACCTGCAGCACGCAGAACAGCCGCTCCCACCGCGCCGGCCGCAGCCCCCGCAGCTGGACATTCAGCAGCCCGGACAATTCGGCCGAACCCTCGGTCAGGGGGTCCCGGTAAGGTCGGAACGCCCCCAAATCCAAATCGGGATCTTCCCCCTGCGGGAGCTGCTGCTGCTCCGCGGGGTCGCCGTCGCTGCGGTGTCCGGCCCAGGCCACGCTGGTGTCCAGGTGGTAGCGGCCGAGGACGTTGCGGGATTCCCGGCGGGGCTCGGGGGGCTCGGGGCAGCCCCCAGCAGCCCCATCGCGGGCCCGGGGGCTCCGCAGGCTCAGCTTCCTCCGCAGCTCCGGCAGCTTCCTCATCCTCAGCGACAGGCGCCGCACCGGGCCCGGCGCTTTGCCTTTGGGGAGGGGGCGGCCCTGCCCGGGGGGCTCGGGGGGCTCCGGCGGCTTCTCTGTGGGGAGGGGGGGGGGGACCGGGGGTCAGTGGGGAGGGGGCGCTGGGAGGGGCTGGGGGGGAACTGGGAATGATGGGGAGGGGGCTTGGGGGAAACTGGGAATGATGGGGAGGGGGTTTGGGGAGCACTGGGAATGATGGGGAGGGGGCTTGGGGAGCACTGGGAATGATGGGGAGGGGGCTTGGGGTGAACTGGGAAGGCTGAGGGGTGGAACTGGGAGCACTGGGAATGGTGGGGAGGGGGTTCAGGGGCACTGGGAATGATGGGGAGGGGGCTTGGGGGGCACTGGGAATGATGGGGAGGGGACTTGGGGGGGAACTGGGGGAGCTGGGGGCAGAACTGGGAGCACTGGGAGGGCTGGGGAGGGGGCTTGGAGTGAACTGGGAGGGCTGAGGGGTGGAACTGGGAGCACTGGGAATGGTGGGAGGGGGTTTGGGGGGCACTGGGAATGGTGGGGAGGGGGCTTGGGGGGCACTGGGAATGATGGGGAGGGGGCTTGGGGGGCACTGGGAATGATGGGGAGGGGGCTTGGCGGGGCTCTGGGGGCACTGGGAGGACTGGGGGGGTTCTGGGGGTGCGGAGCGTGGAGTTTGGGGGGCATTGGCTCCAGGGGACACTGGGGACAGGGGACACTGGGGACAAGTGACAGTGGGGACAGAGGACACAGGTGACAGTGGGGACAGAGGACACAGGTGACAGTGGGGACAAGGACTGTGGGTTTAGGGGACACTGGGGACAGGGGACGTTGAGGACAGGGGACATTGGGGACAGGGGACACGGTTCAGAGGACACTGGGGACACTGGGGACACTGGGGACTCTGGGGACAGGGGACACTGGAGGCATTGGGGACATTGGGGACAGTGAGACTGCAGGGTTCAAAGGACATCAGGGACAAGGGACACTGGGGACACTGGGGACATTGGGGACAGGGGACATTGGGGACAGGGGACACGGTTCAGAGGACACTGGGGACACTGGGGACATTGGGGACATTGGGGACAAGGGACACTGGGGACAGGGGACACTGGGGACACTGAGACTGCGGGGTTCAGGGGACATCAGGGACACGGGACACTGGGGACAGGGACATCGGGTCTGGGGTCTGTGAGGAACAAGGTACACTGGGGACACTGGGGTGACACAGGGGACACTGGGGACACTGGGGACAAGGGACATTGGGGACACTGGGGACACTGGGGACATTGGGTTCAGGGGACACCGGGGTGACACAGGGGACACTGGGGACAAGGGACACGGTTCAGAGGACACTGGGGACACAGGGGACATTGGGGGACAAGGGACACTGGGTTCATAGGACACTGGGGACATTGGGTTCAGGGGACACCGGGGTGACACAGGGGACACTGAGGACAAGGGACACTGAGGACAAGGGACACTGGGGACAGGGGACACTGGGGACAGGGGACACTGGGGACACTGGGGACAGGGGACACCGGAGACAAGGACAGCGCCCCCCGGGCTGCGGGGGCGGTGCCAGCAGGACAGTGTCCCCCTGCCCGTGTCCCCCCCGTGTCCCCCTGCCCGTGTCCCCCCCGTGTCCCCCCCCCGTGTCCCCCCGTGTCCCCCTGCCCGTGTCCCCCCCGTGTCCCCCTGCCCGTGTCCCCCCCGTGTCCCCCCCCCGTGTCCCCCCGTGTCCCCCTGCCCGTGTCCCCCTGCCCGTGTCCCCCCGCCCGTGTCCCGCCCGTGTCCCCCCGCCCGTGTCCCCCCCGTGTCCCCCCACCCCGTGTCCCCCTCTCACCGCTGTCCCGTCCCCGCCCGGCTCCCGCCTCCTGCGCTGTCCCCAAACCCTTCGGGCTCCCCTCCTGCTCCTCCTCCTCCTCATCTTCATCCTCGGGGATGGGGTTGTACCAGATGTCCCCGCGGGCCGCGCCGCTGTCGCTGTCCCCGCGGCCGCGGTGGCCCCGCCGCTGCCTCGGTGGCCTTGGCCGCCAGGAGCCAGCGGCGGCTGCTGCGCTCCAGGCTCTGCAGGTACGCGCCGGGCCCGGGGGCTCTGCCGGGACCCCCCGGCCCCGGCAGCGGCTCCCGGCCTCGGCCTCCTGCCGGGGATCCTCCGGGCCACCCAGCCTGGGGCGGCCCGCCGCGGGTTTGGGGCTCCCTGGAGCGATTTTGGGGCTCCCCGTGGTCAGTTTGGGGCTCCCCGTGGTCAGTTTGGGGCTCCTCGAGGCGGTTTTGGGGCTCCCTGGAGCGATTTTGGGGCTCCTCATGATGATTTTGGGGCTCCCTGGAGCGATTTTGGGGCTCCCGTGGTCAGTTTGGAGCTCCCCATGATGATTTTGGGGTTCTCTGAAGCGATTTTGGGGCTCCCTGGAGCGATTTTGGGGCTCCCCGTGCCGATTTTGGGGCTCCCCGTGGTCAGTTTGGGGCTCCTCGAGGCGGTTTTGAGGCTCCCGATGATGATTTTGGGCTCCCCGTGGCGATTTCGGGCTCCTCAGGATGATTTTGGGGTTCTCCGAAGCGATTTTGGGGCTCCCCGCGGTGATTTTGGGGCTCCCCACGATGATTTTGGAACTCCCCGCGGTGATTTTGAGGCTCCCTGCAGCGATTTTGGGGCTCCTCACGATGATTTTGGGGTTCTCCAAAGCGATTTTGGGGTTCCTCTTGGCGATTTTGAGGCTCCCCGTGGCGATTTTGGCCGCAGCCGCTCGGGCGGGACCCCCCTGAAAGCCCAAAGGAGACCCCCAGAGTGAGGGGGGGGCTCCGGCCGGACCCCGGGGGGGAGGGGTCGCTTTGAGGGGGGGGAGGGTCCTTCCTTGGGGGGTGGGGGGGGGTGGGGACCCTTTTTTGGGGGTGCGGGGCAGTGGGGGGGTCCCCGATTTGGGGCGGGGGTCCCTTTCCTGGGGGGTGGGGTTCTTTTCTTGGGGGGGGGTCCCTTTTTTTTGGGGAGGGGGTCCCATCCCGGGGGGATTCCTGGGGGTTCCCATCCCGGGGGTCTCCCCTCCTCAGGGAGGGGGGTCCACCCCGAAGGTTTTCCTTTTTTGGGGGTCCCATTCCCGGGGGGACGGGTCCCGTTTCCGGGGGTCTCCCTTTCCCAGGGGTTCCCTTTTCGGGGGTCCCTTCCTGGGAATTTCCCTTCCTCAGGGTGGGGGTCCCATTCCCAGGGGGGTTTCCCCTTCCAGGGGTTTCCCATTCCCGGGGGTCGCACCCGAGGGAGTTTCCCCTTCCCGGGGCTCCCCCATTCCCGAGGGGGTCCCATTCCTGGGGGTTCCATTCCCGGGGGGTTTCCCCTTTTCGGGGGTCCCATTCCCGAGGGGGTTTCCCCTTCCCGGGGGTCTCCCTTCCCTGGGGCTCCCATTCCCGGGGATCCCCCATTCCCGAGGGGGTCCCATTCCTGGGGGTCCCATCCTCGGAGGTTTCCCCTTTTCTGGGGTCCCATTCCCGAGGGAGTTTCCCCTTCCCGGGGGTCTCCTTTCCCTGGGGCTCCCATTCCCGAGGGGGTCCCATTCCCGGGGGTCCCATTCCCAGAGCTCCCCCATTCCCGAGGGGTCCCATCCCCAGAAGCTTCCCCTTTTCGGGGGTCCCACCCCGGGGGTTTCCCCTTTTTCGAGGGTCCCATCCTCGGAGGTTTCCCATTCCAGGGTTTCCCTTTCCCGGGGGTCCCATTCCCGGGGGGGGAGGGGTCCCCCCATTCCCGAGGGTTTCCCATTCCCGGGGGTTTCCCTTCCTCAGGGTGGGGCTCCAATCTCCGAGGGGTTCCCGTTCCCTGGGGGATCCCCCATTCCCAGAGCTCCCCCATTCCCGAATTTCCCATTCCCGAGGGTCCCCAATTCCGGGTTTCCCATTCCTGGGACTCCCATTCCCGGCGGTCTCCCCCATTCCTGGGGGTCCCGTTCCCAGAGCTCCCCCATTCCCGGATTTCCTATTCCCGAGGGTCCCCAATTCCCAGAGTTCCCCCATTCCGGGGCTCCCCCATTCCCGAGGGTCCCGTTGCTCCGGGTTTCCCATTCCCGGGTTTCCCGTTCCCGGGGCTCTCCCCCATTCCGAGGGTCCGGAATTCCCAGGGCTCCCCCATTCCCGGATTTCCCATTCCCGGTGCTCCCCCACTCCCGGGTTTCCCATTCCCGGGGCTCTCCCCCATTCCCGGATTTCCCATTCCCGGTGCTCCCCCATTCCCGAATTTCCCGTTCCCGGGCCGCTCCGGTCGCTCCGTTACCTCCTCCCTCGGCCGCCGCCGCCCGCTCCGCTCGGGGCCGCTCCCTCCGCCTCAGGCGGGACCAGGTCCTGCGCAGCAGCGGCTCCGCCATCGCCGCCGGGACCCCCCGGACCCCCCCGGGACCCCCCCGGGAACCCCCCGGGACCCCCGGGACCCCCCCGGACCCCCCGGGACCCCCCGGGACCCCCGAGCCCCGGCGGGACCCTCAGAGCTCCGGGCCCGGGCGCGGCCGCGCCGCCATCGCGGGGCCGCGCATTCCTGGGATGCCGGCGGCGCTGCCGGGAGCTGTAGTCCGGAACAGCTGGAACGGGCCGGGGAACAGCTGGAACGGGCCGGGGAACAGCTGGATCCGGGCTGGGGAACAGCTGGATCCGGGACCCACAGCTGGATCCGGGACCCACAGCTGGATCCGGGCTCCACAGCTGGATCCGGGCTCCACAGCTGGATCCGGCCGGCCCCACAGCTGGATCCGGGCCCCATAGCTGGATCCGGGCCGGGGAACAGCTGGATCCGGGCTCCACAGCTGGATCCGGGCCGGGGAACAGCTGGATCCGGGCCCTACAGCTGGATCCTGGCCCCACAGCTGGATCCGGGCCCCACAGCTGGATCCAGACCCCACAGCTGGATCCGGCCCCACAGCTGGATCCGGGCTCCACAGCTGGATCCGAGCCGGTTCCACAGCTGGATCCGGGCCCCACAGCTGGATCCAGACCCCACAGCTGGATCCGGGCTGGTTCCACAGCTGGATCTGGGCCCCACAGCTGGAGCGGGGAGGGGCACAGCTGGATCCGGGCCGGGTTCCACATCTGGAACGGCGGAGCGGGGAGGGAGTCACCCCCGGAGCGGGGGGACACATCTGGAATGGGGGATGGCAACAGCTGGATCGGGACGGGGTCCGGAGCCCTGGAGCGGGGAGGGGAACATCTGGATGGGGGTGTGAACATCTGGAACGGGGGGATCCGCAGCTGGATGGGGGCGGGGTCTGCACCCCTGGAAGGGATCCAGCCGGAAGGGCCGGGAGCGGGGGGGGCGGGGCCACATCTGGATCGGGGTGTGAACATCTGGATCGGGGTTATCCCGGAGTGGAGGGGTTCACATCTGGATCGGGGGTCCCGGAAGGGAATCCCGGAATTCTGGGGCCACTTGGGGGGGTCTGGGGAAGGGGATGGGATGGAAAATCGGGAAAATTGGGAAAATCTGGCAAAAAAAATGGAAAATCTGGCAAAAAACCGGGGAAATCCGGCAAAACTGGACAAAATTAGGAAAAAAACCAGGGAAAATCCAGCAAGGAATGGGGAGAAAGTGGCAAAACCGCACAAAATGCAACAAAAATGGGGAAAATCAGGGTAAATTTGGGGGAATCCAAGTAAAACAGAGAAAATCCGGCAAAAACCAGAAAATCCGGTGAAAAACTGGGAAATCCGGCAAAAATGGGGGAAATCTTGCAAAAAAATGGGAAAAACTGGCAAAAAAAATTGGAAAATTTAGCAAAAACCAGGGAAATTCTGGCCAAAACTGGGGAAATTCTGGAAAAAAATGGAAAATCCGGCAAAAAAACCCCCGGAAAATTCTGGCAAAAAACCTGGGAAAATTTGGCAAAACCACACAAAATCCAGCAAAAATGGGCAAAATCGGGGGAAATCCGGGGAAAATCCGGGAAATCCAAGTAAAATAGGGAAAATCTGGCAAAAAAATGGAAAATCTGGCAAAAAAAAATGGGAAATTCTGGCAAAAAAAGTGGGAAAATTTAGCAAAAAAACCAGGGAAAAACTGGCAAAATCACAGAAAATCCAGATAAAATGGGCAAAATCAGGGGAAAATCCAAGAAAATCCAGGGAAATCCAAATAAAAACGGGGAAAATCTGGAAAAAAATCCTAGGAAAAAAACAGGAAAAAAAAAAAAAAAAAAAAAAAAAAGGAAAATCCTGCAAAACCACACAAAAATCGAACAAAAATGGGGAAAATCAGGGGAAAATCCAGAAAAATTCAAGTAAAACAGGGAAAATCGGCAAAAACCGGAAAATCAAGTAAAAAAACTCTGAAATTCTGGGAAAAAAAAAAAAAAAAAAAAAGGAAAAAAATGGGAAAATCTGGCAAAAAAAAAACCCACTGGGAAAATCTGGCAAACCACACAAAATCCTGAAAAAATGGGCAAAATCAGAGGAAAATCCCGGAAAATCCAAATAAAAACAGAGAAAATCTGGCAAGACACCGGGAAAATCCGACAAAATCCAGCAAAAATGGGCAAAATCAGGGAAAATCCAGGAAAATCCAAGTCAAACCAGGGAAAATCCGGCAAAAAATCCCAGGAAAAAGCAGCAAAAAATGGAAATCCTGGGGGAAAAAAAGGGCAAATTCAGTGAAAAAAGGGAATTTCTGCCGAACCCACCCCCAGCAGGAAAACCCCGAGATTTTTTGGGGGGGGCGGGAAAAAAAATCCAAAAATCAACTTCCCCCGAACGGGAGGGGAGGTTTTAGGATTAATTCTCATTTTTGGGGCGGTTTAGGGGATTTTGGGGTTTATTCCCTTTATTTTAGTTCGAGATTTTTTGGGAAATTCGGGAAAAAAAAATCCGAATTTGACCCCGAACCCGTCCCGGAA
>WQNJ02000203.1:0-52938 GCA_016584745.2 Phylloscopus trochilus trochilus
CGTGTCCCCCCCAGCTCCGAGCCCACCCTTGCTGCCGTGTGGCCGTGTCCTCTTCACCCGCTGCTGAGTCCCCCCAAAGTGCCCTGTGTCCCCCTCTGGACCCCCCCCAGTGCCACGTGTCCCCCCCCGCAGTGCGTGTCACAGCCGGGTGTCATCCCGCCTTTGTCCCCCGATGCCCCCCCCCAGTTCCCCTCCATCAGTGCCAGGGTGCCATGCGCTCCCGTCCCCGCAGGCCCCCCGCGAGGGCCTCGCGGGGGGGGGGTGGGTTGGGTCTCCCGAGGCCCCCCCGGGTGCGGTCCCCTGGTGTGTCGCCCCGCGCGTGGCCGCGTGAGCCCGCGTGGCGGTGGCGGCTGGGGTCCGGGCTGGGGGTGCTGTTCGGGTGTGCGGGGGTGGCGGGGGGGCTGTCAGGGGGTGCGGGGTCCCCGGGTGCCGGCGGGTGGGTCCCTCCGGAGGTTCGGGGGGGCTCAGCCCGCGGCTCACGCAGCGACGGGAAACCGCGCCCGGTGCCGGCGCGGCGGTTCCTTCCTGCGGGGCGGGGGCGGCGGGAGGCGCGGGGCGGGACCCAGGCACCGGACGGGGGGGCAAAGCCGGGCCGGGACCCCCGGGGGGGACACGGGCTGGGGTTCCATCACCTCGTCTCGGGGGGGTCTCGGGGTGTTCCCCGCCCGCCCCTCGCGCCGTGGGGCGGGACAGGCCTGTCTGTCTGTCTGTCTGTCTGTCTGTCAGGACAGAGCCCCCCCCCAGCGTGTCCCTGCTGGGGGGCGGGACTCGGGGCAGCCGGGGGCTGAGGAGGGTCAGGCTTTGACCCCCCCTGAGCTCCCCCAGCCTCACAGCGCCCTCCAAATCCACAGCCCCCCTGCCCCACAGCCCCCCCCGCCCCACAGCCCCACAGACCCCCCCTGCCCCACAGCGCCTCCAAATCCACAGCCCCCCCTGCCCCACAGCCCCCCCCTGTCCCACCGCCTCCTCCAGCCCCACAGCCCCCCAGCCCCACAGCCCCGCTGTCCCACAGCCCCACAGCCTCCCCGGCCGGCTGAGCTGGTCTGCCCTGCCCGTCCACTTTTGGTCGGGCTGGTAGATCTGGCCAGTCCGGCCGGTCCATTTGGGTCCGGTCAGTCCGTTTGTGTCTGGTCAGTCCGTTGTGTCCGGCCGGTCCGTTTGTGTCCGGCCGTCCATTTGGGTCCGGTCAGTCCGTTTGTGTCCGGCCGGTCCGTTCGGGTCCGGTTGGTCCGTTCGGGTCCGGTCCCTCGGGCCGGTGGCCGCGGTGGCGGGGCCGGGGCGGGGCCGGTGCCGGTTTCAGCACCTGGGACAGAGACCGGGAGCGTCCTGGCCGCGCCAGGCCGGGACCGGGACCGGGACCGGGGCTGGGCCGGGCTGGGGCGGGCTGGGCCGGCACCGGGACCTGGGGCGGCACTGGGCTCTGACCAGCACCGACACCAGAACCGGGAGAGAACCGGGACTGGGCTGAGCTGGAGTGGGGCTGGGGTCGGCACTGGGACTGACTGGGATTGGCACTGGGGCTGACTGGGATTGGCACTGGGACTGACTGGGATTGGCGCTGGGGCTGACTGGGATGGGCACTGGGACTGACTGGGATTGGCACTGGGACTGACTGGGTCGGCACTGGGACTGACTGGGATTGGCACTGGGACTGACCGGGATTGGCACTGGGACTGACTGGGATTGGCGCTGGGACTGACTGGGTCAGCACTGGGACTGACTGGGATTGGCACTGGGACTGACCGGGATTGGCACTGGGACTGACTGGGATTGGCACTGGGGTCTGACTGGGTCGGCACTGGGGACTGACTGGGATTGGCACTGGGGCTGACTGGGTCGGCACTGGGACTGACTGGGGTCGGCACTGGACTGACTGGGTCGGCACTGGGACTGACTGGGATTGGCACTGGGGCTGACTGGGATTGGCACTGGGACTGACTGGGATGGGCACTGGGACTGACTGGGTGGGCACTGGGACTGACTGGGATTGGCACTGGGGCTGACTGGGTCAGGACTGGACCGGAACCACGGCTGGGACTGGGACTGGGCTGGGCTGGGGCAGCACCGAGACCCTGACCGGACTGGGACCGATCCTTGATCGTGACCGGGACCACGACTGGAGCAGATGTGGACTGGGAGGGGGTTTGGGACTGTGAGGGAACCCGACTGTCTGGAAGCGGACTGGGACTGGAATTTGAACTGGGACCAGGACTTGGACTGGAACTGGGACTTGGACTGGATGGAGACTGATACTGGACTGACTGGAAAGGGGATAGGATTTAACTGGGACTGTGACTGCATTGGGGTTGGGACTGGAGCACAGCGGGATAGGACAGGGACTAGGTGAGCTCTGGGCTGAGATTGGGACTGGACAGGACTGACAGTGGGACAGGACTGGGACTGGACAGGACTGGGACTGGACAGGACTGGGAGTGGACAGGACTGGGAGTGGGACAGGACTGGACAGTGGGACAGGACTGGGAGTGGACAGGACTGGACATGTGGACAGGACTGGGAGGTGGACAGGACTGGGAGTGGACAGGACTGGACAGTGGGACAGGAAGCAGAGCTCTGACAGACTGGGACTATGAGTGGATCGAGATCAGGATCAGGTTGGGCCAAGGACAGCGGCTGGGCTGGCACCAGGGCTGGCACTGGGGCTGGCACTGGGGCTGGGGCTGGCACTGGGGCTGTTCACTGTCACTGTCACTGGCACTGGCACTGGCACTGGCACCGGCACTGGGCAGAGGCTCAGTCCAGGCCAGGGCGGTGGGGCTGAGGTTTGAGGCTCTGTCAGGACCCAGTGGGGCTGTGCCGGGAGCTGCTGCTGCTGCTGCTGCTGCCGCTGCTGCTGCTGCTGCCGCTGCCGCTGCTGCTGCTGCTGCTGCTGCTGCCGCTGCTGCTGCTGCTGCCGCTGCCGCTGCTGCTGCTGCTGCTGCTGCTGCCGCTGCTGCTGCTGCTGCTGCTGCTGCTGCTGCTGCTGCCGCTGCTGCTGCTGCTGCTGCTGCCGCTGCTGCTGCTGCTGCTGCTGCTTCTGCTGCTGCCGCTGCTGCTGCTGCTGCTGCTGCTGCTGCTGCCGCCCCACACGGCCCCGTGCTCCGTGCCCAGGCGTGCCCCTGTCCCTGCCCCTCAGCGCTCTGGTGTCCCATGGTGTCACACAGTGTCCCAGTGTCACACTGTACTTTATTCTGGTGTCTTGGTGTCTCAGTGTACCCATGTTCCCTGTGTCCCAGTGTCCTGGTAACCCAGTGTCCCCATTGTCCCATGTCCTCATGTCCAGGTGTCCTCATGTCCCCGTGTCCCCATGTCCCTGTGTCCCCGTGTCCCCATGTCCCCATGTCCAGGTGTCCTCCTGTCCCAGTGTCCCCATGTCCCATGTCCCCATGTCCCCATGTCCTCATGTCCCCATGTCCCCGTGTCCCAATGTCCTCATGTCCCCATGTCCCTGTGTCCCCGTGCCCTCATGTCCCCATGTCCCCGTGTCCCTGTGTCCCTGTGTCCCTGTGTCCCCGTGTCCTCATGTCCCCATGTCCCCATGTCCCATGTCCTCATGTCCAGGTGTCCTCATGTCCCCGTGTCCCCATGTCCCCATGTCCCCATGTCCCCATGTCCCGTGTCCCCGTGTCCCCATGTCCCCGTGTCCCCATGTCCCCATGTCCCCGTGTCCCCGTGTCCCCATGTCCCCGTGTCCCCATGTCCCCATGTCCCGTGTCCCGTGTCCCCGTGTCCCGTGTCCCCATGTCCCGTGTCCCCATGTCCCCATGTCCCGTGTCCCCGTGTCCCGTGTCCCCGTGTCCCGTGTCCCGTGTCCCACCTGTCCGGGGGTGCGGCCTCGCTGCCGGGGGGGGCTGTGGCCGGGGTGTCCCCCGGGTGGGGGGCGGGGCTGCCCGGGGGTGTTTCGGGGATCCGGGGGAGGGGGCGTGGCTCGGGGCGGTCGGAGGCGTGGCCATGGGCGTGGCCAGTGCGGGGCGTGGCCAGGGCCCGCTGTGCGCCCCGGGCGGGGCGGGGCGGGGTCCCGGGGCCCCCCCGCGGCCATTGGCTGCGCCCGCGCTGGCCCCGCCCCCGGGCCCGCTGTCAACTACGCAGCGCCCGCCGCGCCCGCCGGGCCGGGCCGAGCGCGCCGAGCCCAGCCCAACCGAACCGAACCGAGCCGAGCCGAGCCGAACCGAGCTCAGCTGAGCTCGGCCCGCCCCTGCCGGCCGCGCCCGGCCCCAGCCCAGCCGAACGGCGCCGGGCCGAGCCAAGCCCGGCCGAACCCAGTGCAGCCGAGCACAGCCGAACCCAGCCCAGCCGAACCGCTCCGAACCCAGCCGAGCCCGCCCGAATTCAGCCGAACCGGGCCGAGCCGACCCAGCCGAGCCGAGCCGACCCGAATAGAACCGAACCGAACCGAACCGAAGCGGGCCGAACCCCGCCGAACCGAACCGGTCAAGCCCTGCCCAGCCGAGCCCAGCTCAGCCCAGCCCAGCCGTTCCGAACGGAGCCGAACCGTTCCGAGCTGTTCCGAGCGGCGCCGAGCGCGCGGGCGGGGGCTCGCTCCCCCCCGGCCGCTCCGTGACTAAATAAGGCCGATGGCGCGGCGCGCACCGGGCGGATTAGAGCGGGGGGGCTCGGCCCCGCCGCCCCCCCTCCGGGCCCCCACCCCGCCCCGGCCCCGCAGCACCGCACCGGGGCGGGCGGGGTCCGGCCCGGCGGCCCCGGGCCGGGGAGGCCCCCCCCGTTCCCCCGGGCCCCCCCGGAGCGGCGCCGTCCTTGGCTCAAGGGCAGCGGGACCCCCCGCGGCGCGGCCCCCCCGGCCCCGGCCCCGGCCCCGGCCCCCCCCGCCCGGCCCGGCCCGGCCCGGCCGCGCTGCCCATGGGCCCGGCACGATGCCGGTGCGGCGGGGGCACGTCGCCCCCCAGAACACCTTCCTGGACACCATCATCCGCAAGTTCGAGGGGCAGAGTGAGTGGGGGGCGCCGGGGGGCGCCGGGGGGAGCGGGGGGCGGACCTAAGGGGGGGCCCGAGGGGGGAACAGCGCGGGGGGGAGCGCCCGGGGAGGGGACTGGGAGACACCGGGGAGCGCCAGGTGCGGCTGGGAGGGTGGGGAGGGTGGCCCTGGGTGGGTTTGTGGGGTGGGGGCGAACCCAGCTGGGGAGGGGCACCGCCGATGCTGGGGGCACCCCCGGCAGCCCCCAGACCCGGTGAGTTTGGGGTGACAGGGCCGAGCCCAGCTGGCAGGGTCACTGCTCACCCCGGTCCCTGCTGTCCCCAGGAGTCCCCTGGAGTCCCCAGCTCGGGGTGGGGTTGGGGTGATGGGGATGAGCCCGGTTGGTGGGTGGGGGGTTACTGCCCACCCTGTCCTCCAGCAGCCCCCAGCCCCGGGTGAGTTTGGGGTGACAGGCCGAGCCCAGCTGGCAGGGTCGCTGCTCACCCCGGTCCCCTGCTGTCCCCAGCTCGGGGTGGGGTTGGGGTGATGGGGGCATGGTGGGTGGGGGGGTTACTGCCCACCCTGTCCTCCAGCAGCCCCCCGCCCTGGGGTGCCAGAACTGGGGTTCCCCCGGGGTGTGGAGCCCCCCACCAGCCCAGGCTGCTGCAGGACTGGGGGTCCCACCCGGCCTGTGCCCCCCAGCTCACTGCCCCCCAGCTGGTGCAGGGAGACCTGGCAGGAGTGGGGAGGGGGGCTCCCAGCACCTCTCTGGGGTCAGGCCCTGAGCCCCCCCAGAGCAGACACAGGGCAGTGATGGGGGGGATGCAGCCCCGTGGGTCGGGCTGGGGGGTCTCACCCTGCTGGGGGTCAGGCTGTGCTCAGGGTGTGGGGGGTCCCAGGGTCCCCATGGTTGTGGTGTCCCTAAGGGGGGCTCTGCACTTGTGGGGGTCCCCACAGTGATGAGTCCCTGCACTGCCTGGGGTCCCTGTTATGGGGTCTGTGGTGGCTGGGTCCCTGCTGTTGTGGGGTCCCTGCTGTTATGGGGTCCCTGTTATGGGGTCTGTGGTGGCAGGGTCCCTGCTGTTGGGGGGTCCCTGTTATGGGGTCTGTGGTTGCTGGGTCCCTGCATTTGTGGGGTCCTTGCTGTTGTGGGGTCCCTGCTGTTATGGGGTCCCTGTGAGGTGTCTGTAGTGGTTGGGTCCCTGCTGCTGTGGGGTTCCTGCAGCCCCTGGGTCCCCGTGGTTATGGGGTCCCCGTGATGATGGGGTCCCATGGTGGTGATGCCACCAGCTTAGGGGGTCCCTGGGGAGCCAGTGGGATGACTCATGCCGTGCTGGTCCCTGGGAAAGCCCAGAGCCGTGGATGGATGGTTGGATGGGTGGGTGGGTAGATGGAGGGGTGGATGATGGTTGGATGGGTGGGTGGATGGGTGGACGGAGGGATGGATGGGTGGATGGGTGGATGGGTGGATGGGTGGGTGGGTGGGTGGTTTGGATGGATGGATGGCTGGATGGATGGATGGTTGGGTGGATGGATGGATGGTTGGGTGGATGGTTGGATGTGTGGATGGATGGATAGCTGGATGGATGGATGGATGGGTGGTTGGTTGGGTGGATGGAGGGGTGGATGGATGGATGGTTGGTTGGGTGGGTGGAGGATGGGTGGGTGGATGGGTGGCTGGATGGATGGGTGGATGGATGGATGGATGGTTGGGTGGATGGATGGATGGATGGCTGGATGGATGGATGGATGGTTGGGTGGTTGGATGGGTGGTTGGATGGTGGATGGGTGGGTGGATGGATGGTTGGTTGGCTGGATGGCTGGATGGATGGAGGGATGGATGGATGGCTGGATGGAGGGATGGAGGGATGGTTGGATGGCTGGGTGGATGGATGGATGGATGGTTGGATGGGTGGAGAGGAGCCTCCCCGCGGGCTGCCCGGCCCGGTTGCCCCGGCCTGAGCCCGTCCCCTCTCCCCTCCAGGCCGCAAGTTCATCATCGGGAACGCGCGGGTGGAGAACTGCGCCGTGATCTACTGCAACGAGGGCTTCTGCCGGCTCTGCGGGTACTCGCGGGCCGAGGTGATGCAGCAGCCCAGCACCTGCGACTTCCTGCACGGGCCCCGCACCCAGCGCCGCGCCGCCGCCCAGATCGCACAGGCACTGCTGGGCGCCGAGGAGCGCAAGGTGGAGATCTGCTTCTACCGCAAGGACGGTACGGACACGGGGACAGCTGGGGACATCAGGGGACAGCGGGGGACAGGGGGGACAGGGGCACATCAGGGCTGCACTCAGGATAGCAGCGCAAGGTGGAGATCTGCTTCTACCACAAGGATGGTACGGACACCGGGGACAGCGGGGGACAGCGGGGACAGCGGGGGACAGGGGGACAGCGGGGGACGGGGGGACAGGAGGGGACAGGGGACATCAGGGCTGCACTGATAGCAGCACAAGGTGCTGCTCCACCTTGCTTCTACTGCAAGGACGGTACGGACCCCGGGGACAGGGGGGGACAGGGGGACATCAGGGGGACAGGGGGACATCAGGGCTGCACTCAGGATAGCAGGTGGGGGAACACAAGGAGGAGAGCTGCTTCCACTGCAAGGATGGTACAGACCCCCATGGCAGGCGGGGGACACCAGGTGACAGGGGGACACCAGGAGACAGGGGGACACCAGGGCTGCACTGATAGCAGCACGAGGTGGAGAGCTGCTTCTACTGCAAGAATGGTACGCACCCCGGGGACAGCAGGACATCAGGGGACAGCAGGGGACAGCAGGGGTCAGCAGGGGACACAGGGGGACAGACAGGAGTGCTGCACTCGGGATAGCAGGTGGGGAGCATGAGGAGCAGAGCTGCTCCCACTGCAAGGATGGTACAGACCCCCAGGGCGGGCAGGGGACAGCAGGGGACAGGGGGGACAGCAGGCACAGTGGACAGACCTGGGTGGAGGCAGGAGCTGTTGGCAGAGGTGGGAGCCCGAGGGACCCTGACACCCCCGGGGGCTCTCCAGGGCTGTGGTGGCTCCCAGCAGGGTGGGAGCCTGGCACTGGTGGCTCCCAGGTGGGCACTGTCACCCTGTGAGCCCTCAGCCCTCCTGGGTGTCATGCTGGGGGCCCCAGGGAGCCCCCTGTGCCCGGCCCGGGGCTGTGGGGGCAGTGACCACCCCCCCTGCACAGGGTGATGGTGGCTGCAGGGCTGCTGTGTCACCTGCACTGAGCTGGCAGTCACGGTGCCACCGTCCCTGTGGGGCAGGTGACATCCCGGGGCTGGCAGTCACGGTGCCACCATCCCCGTGGGACAGGTGACATCCCGGGGCTGGCAGTCACGGTGCCACCGTCCCCGTGGGGCAGGTGACATCCCGGGGGTCCCTGTGCCAGGCTGGGGGGGCTGTGCCCCGCAGAGCCGGCTCTCCCCGCCTGGGTGGTGCTGGTGCTTCCCCAGGCCGTGGCCCGGTGCCAGTGCCAGGTGTCCCCGCTGCCACCGCAGCTGGCCCAGCTCTGGGCACGCGGCCCCGGTTCCGGTGCTGGAGTAAACAAAGCTGCTGCCAGCTGCCGGCGTGGCAGGAGCCCGGGGAGCTGAGCCGGGGCCAGGGGCACCACTCCCGGCCCCGGGACCCCTACCCCCTGCTGCGGTGGCGTGCCCCAGTGACCCCCGGAGTGTGGGGGGACACGGAGCCCCCCTTGGGGTGACAGACACGGAGCCCTCCTTGGGGTGACACTGCCCAGCCCGCCGGGTGCCACCGGCTGTGCCAGGGGGGTGGGGGAAATGGGGCTCCTGCTCCTGCTCGGGGTCTCCCTTGGGTCCCCAGAGACCTCCACACCCCCCGAGCAGCGTGGGGGTCTCACCCCTTACCAACCCCAGGGTGCTGCCGGGGAGAGGTGGCACAGGGGGGTCCCAGAAGGGGTGAGGGGTCCCAGCCTTTGGAAGCTTCTCTGGGGCCGATGGGGGAGTGTGCTGAGGGCTCTGGGGGGTGCTCTGGGACCCCCCCCTCACCCCCAGAGGGACAGGGGCAGTGCAGGGGACCGGGCTGGCCCTGGGGACAGGGGCTGTGACCCCCGGCAGTGAGGTTAGCCCCGGCTCGGGGGGGTCCTGCTGCCGTGGATGGGCCCTGGGGGCTGCACTGCGGGCATCTCCTCCCCACACCCCCCCGTGCTGAGCCCCCGGGGGTGTCAGGGTCCCTCGGGCTCCCACCTCTGCCCCCCAGGTCTGTCCCCTGTGCCCGCTGTCCCCCTGTCCCCAGCACAGCCCTCCCGGGGGGGTCGGTACCGTCCTTGTGGCAGAAACAGCTCCCACCTCGCTGGGACCCCCCCTCAGGCACCGTGGGGCAGGGGGCTCCGGCATCCCCGGCGCCGTTCCTGGGGTGCCCTCGGCACGGTGTTGTGGTGCCCCCCCCGCAAGCCCCGAGTGCCCCCCAGGGCCCGGTGCCGTGTCCCGGTCCCCGGAGCCGCGCTGGAGCCGCCGCCGCCGCCGCCGCTGCTGCAGCCATTTGTCTTCCCGACGGCTTGTTTATGGTGCCGGGGAGACGCGCGGAGGTCACGGCGCCCGTGGGGCTCCCGTGTCCCCCAGGGACACCTCAGGGGGTAGGGGGGGGGACAGGGAGAGCCCCCAGTCGGCTGCTGTGGCTTTGGGGGGTCCCCCTGTGCGAGCCCCCGGTGCTGGTGCGGGGCGGGAGGGGCCAGACCGCGGCCGTGTCCCTGAGACACCGCGGGGGTCCCCCCGTGCCGGAGGGGGGTCCCCAGCCGGGGGGTGCAGGGGTGGGGGTCCCAGAGCAGTGGGTTGCCGTGGGGGGGGGGGGGTCCCCCCGTTTTGAGGGTCCCCCCTGTGCCGGAGGGGGGGTCCCCCCGTGCCAGAGCGGGGTCCCCAGCCTGGCTGCCAGCCGGGGGGTGCAGGGGTGGGGGGGTCCCAGCGCAGTGGGTGCGGTGGTGGGGGGGGGGTCCCCCCGTTTTGGGGTCCCGTGCCCCCGGCGGTGATGGGGAGCGGGTGCTGGGGGTGCAGTGTGGGGGTGCGGGGGGGATTTGGGGCGCAGCTCTGAGGGTGGGAGCTGAACTGTGGGTGAGGGGGGACAAGGGGGGCGGGCACCTCTGCCGTCCCCCACCCCAGGGGTGCCCCCATTGCTTCTGCCGCCGCCTGCACCCCCGGGGACCCCCGCCCCAGGAGCAGCCCCCCCCCGGCAGCAGGGCCGGAGCTCTGGAGATTCCCGGGGTGGGGGCTGTGGATGGAGGCGGCGGTGGCCTCGTGTGGGTGGCACCGATCCCCAGGCCCGGCGGGGACCCCGCGGTGTCCGCCCCGAGCTGGCCCCCGGCCCGCGGCCCACGCGCGGCAGGGAATCCCCCCGGCACGGGCACGGGCACGGGCACGGCGGCGCTGCCAGCTGGCACCCGCCGTGCCGGGCGGCCGGGCCCGCCGCCAGCGGGGGGGACACCGCCGGGGGGGCTGCGGCGTCACCCGCCTGTCCCCCCTGGCGTCATCTGTCCCCCCAGGGTCCCCTTGTGGGGGGGGTGAGCGGTGCCGGGGGGGGGTGAGCGGTGCCGGGGGGGGTGAGCGGCACCGGGGGGGGCAGCAGGATGTCCCCCCCCCCTCCCCGTCCCCCAGAGGTTGCCCGGGCTGCGCTGCCCCCCCGGCTCCCCCCGCCCCCAGCTGTGGCACCGGATTAACCGCCGCAGCTGTTAACGAGTCCTGAGCGGCTTAACCCTGCCCGGCACCCCCGGAGCCCCCCAGGACCCCCCCCCCCGGCCCCGCTGCCCACGCACAAGACCTGCCCGCCACATCTGGGGGGAGAAAAGGGGACAGCCCCACCCTTCCGTGCCTCAGTTTTCCCCCTGGGGTGCAGCGGCAGTGGGGTTGGTGCTGGGGGCAGGCGGGGGTGACCCCCAGAGTGGGGGGCAGGAGGGAGGGGGGGTTCAGCAGGAATGGGGGGGGCAGGAGGGGGGGGTTCAGCAGGAATGGGGGGCCCGGAGGGAGGGGGGGGTTCAGCAGGAATGGGGGGGCAGGAGGGACGGGGGGGGTTCAGCAGGAATGGGGGGCAGGAGGAGGGGGGGGTTCAGCAGGAATGGGGGGGCAGGAAGAGGGGGGGTTCAGGCAGGAATGGGGGGGGCAGGAGGGGGGGTTCAGCAGGAATGGGGGGGGCAGGAGGAGGGGGGGGTTCAGCAGGAATGGGGGGGGGCAGGAGGAGGGGGGGGTTCAGGAGGAATGGGGGGGCAGGAGGAGGGGGGGGTTCAGGAGGAATGGGGGGGCAGGAGGAATGGGGGGGGTTCAGCAGGAATGGGGGGGGCAGGAGGAGGGGGGGGTTCAGCAGGAATGGGGGGGGGGCAGGAGGAGGGGGGGGTTCAGCAGGAATGGGGGGGCAGGAGGAGGGGGGGGGTTCAGCAGGAATGGGGGGCAGGAGGAGGGGGGGGTTCAGCAGGAATGGGGGGGCAGAAGGGGGGGGTTCAGCAGGAATGGGGGGGCAGGAGGAGGGGGGGGTTCAGCAGGAATGGGGGGGGCAGAAGGAGGGGGGGGTTCAGCAGGAATGGGGGGGCCAGGAGGAGGGGGGGTTCAGCAGGAATGGGGGGCAGGAGGACGGGGGGGGTTCAGCAGGAATGGGGGGGCAGGAGGAGGGGGGGTTTCAGCAGGAATGGGGGGGCAGGAGGGGGTCTCTGGCAGGGTTTTGGGGGAGGGGGTGCCCAGCAGGGACGGGGGCGGTGTCCCCCCGGATGTTTGGGGGTGCCAGCCCCCCCGTGTCCCCGTGTCCCCGTGTCCCCGTGTCCCCGTGTCCCCGTGTCACCGTCCCCCCCGGCCCGCAGGCAGCTCCTTCCCGTGCCTGGTGGACGTGGGTGCCGGTGAAGAACGAGGATGGCACCGTCATCATGTTCATCCTCAACTTCGAGGCCGTGAGGGAGCCCGAGCCCGGCCAGGCCCCGGCCCCCAGCACCAACCACTGGGTCAGCCCGGCCCCCTGGGGCCCTGCAGGTACGGGGGGATGGGGACAGGGACACTGGGTCACCCCCAGGTATGGGGGGACGGGGACAGGGACACGGGTCACCCCTGGGTACGGGGGCTGGGGACAGGGACCCGGGTCACCCCTGGGTACGGGGGACGGGGACAGGAACACAGGTCACCCCCAGGTATGGGCACCCTGGGTCACTCCTCCTGAGTTCTGCAGGGGCAGTGGGGTCAGGGCCACCGGGCTGGTGACAGCCGCGTCCTGCTGACCCCGTGTGCTGGGTGTGGCTGTAGGGCACCTGGGGAGGGTGGGTGGGCAGCACCCTGGGGAGGGCGGGCAGCACCCTGGGGTGGGTGGTCAGGCCCTGCCCTTCCCCCAGCGCGGACCCCCGGCACGCCGCTGACCCCTCGGCTGGAGCGGCCCCGTGGTTTGGGGCTGGGGGCCGGGCGCTGACCCCTGACCCGGCCCTGAGCTGCGCTGTCCGTGGCCCGCAGGGCGCAGCCGCTCGCTGCGGCTGAAGCTGCTGGCGCTGACCGGCAGCCGCCAGTCGCTGCCCCCCGAGCCCCCCGAGCCCCGGACGTGGTGGTGGTGGACCCGGGCGTGATGGAGCCGCTGGCCGTGGAGCTGGCCCTGCCCGCCGGCGACTCGGGCCCCGAGGACGCCTCCTCGTCGCTGGAGCCCGGCGCCGCGGAGCGCCCCGAGGACGAGGCGGCGCTGATGGGGGGACCCCGAGCCGGCGGTGCCGCCGTCCTCCCCGCGGGCCGAGCGCCTGGCGCTGGCCTTCGCCAACCACAGCCTGGCCAGGAGCCGCTCCCGGGAGCGCCGGTCCCGGGAGAGCCTCCGCAGCCTCCGCCGGGCCTCCTCGGTCGATGACATCGAGGCCATGAAGGGCGACGGGGGACAAGCGCTGCCACAGCCGCCACGCCAGCGCCGCCGCCGGCCTGCACCGCGGCTCCAGCACCGGTACGGCCACGCTGGCACCGCCCGGCCCTCGGGGCTGGGGACATCCCTCGGGGCTGGGGACACCGGGGGAGCCCTCGGGGCTGGGGACATCCCTCGGGCTGGGGACATTGGGGTGGCCCTCGGGGCTGGGGACATCCCTCAGGGCTGGGGACACCGGGGAGCCCTCGGGGCTGGGGACATCCCTCGGGGCTGGGGACATTGGGGTGGCCCTCGGGGCTGGGGGGACATCCCTCGGGGCTGGGGACACCGGGGAGCCCCCGGGGCTGGGGACATCAGGGAACCCTCGGGGCTGGGGACATCCCTCAGCACTGGGGACACCGGGGCAGCCACAGCCAGAGACCCCCGTGACCCCCCCACCCCCCCAAGAAGGGCCTGGGGAGCCCCCCCCCCCCCCACCCCCCAAGCCCCTCCCAGCCCATCCTGCAGCCCCCTCAGCCACGCTGGGAATCACCCCGGGAATCACCCTGGGGAATCACCCTGGGGAATCACCCCGGGAATCACCCTGGGGAATCACCCCGGGAATCACCCCGGGAATCACCCCCGGGAATCCCCCCGGGAATCACCCTGGGGAATCACCCTGGGGAATCACCCCGGGAATCACCCCGGGAATCACCCCCGGGAATCCCCCCGGGAATCACCCTGGGGAATCACCCTGGGGAATCACCCCGGGAATCACCCCCGGGAATCACCCCCGGGAATCCCCCCGGAATCACCCTGGGGAATCACCCTGGGGAATCACCCTGGGGAATCACCCCGGGAATCACCCCGGGAATCACCCCCGGGAATCACCCCCGGGAATCACCCCGGGAATCACCCCGGGGATCACCTCGGGAGTCACCCCGGGAGTCACCCTGGGGAATCACCCCGGGAATCACCCTGGGGAATCCCCCCGGGAATCACCCCGGGAATCCCCCCGGGAATCCCCCTGGGGAATCACCCTGGGGAATCACCCTGGGGAATCACCTCGGGAATCACCCCGGGAATCACCTCGGGGATCACCCCGGGGATCACCCCGGGGATCACCTCGGGAATCACCCTGGGGAATCACCTCGGGAATCACCCCGGGAATCACCCCGGGAATCACCCCGGGGATCACCCCGGGAATCCCCCGGGAATCACCCCGGGAATCACCTCGGGAATCCCCCCGGGAATCACCCGGGGAATCCCCCCGGGAATCACCCCGGGAATCACCCCAGGGAATCCCCCCGGGAATCACCCCGGGAATCCCCCTGGGGAATCACCCCGGAATCACCTCGGGAATCCCCCTGGGGAATCCCCCCGGGAATCCCCCCGGGAATCACCCTGGGGAATCACCCTGGGGAATCACCCTGGGGAATCACCCCGGGAATCACCTCGGGAATCACCCCGGGAGTCACCTCGCTGGCCCCAGCGCTCGTTAAGCTCATTAAGATCAGGACAGTTACTATAATGACATTAAAGGTAACAGAGCAGCTCTGCAGGGCTGGGGCCTCCCCCGTGCCCCGGGGCTCCACATTCCCCTCCCCTGCTGCGAGACCCCAGCCCGGGAGCTGTGGGATCCCCCCAGGGACCGTGAGCCCCCTGCCCGGGAGCCTTGGGGGGCGGTGGGCCCTGCCCCGGGGCTGCCGGCTGTGGCTGTGACCGCGGGGCCGGCCCCGCTGCCCGGGACACGCGGTGACAGTGACAGTGCTGGTGTGGTCCCTGCTGCCATGGGACACGCGGTGACAGTGACAGTGTGTTCATGGTGACAGTGACAGTGCCGGTGTGTCCCCGCTGCCATGAGACACGCGGTGACAGTGACATGCCAGTGTGTCCCTGCTGCCCCAGGACACGGCAGTGGCAGTGCCGGTGCCGTGTGTCCCTGGTGCCGTGTGACACGCGGTGACAGTGCCATGTGTCCCTGGTGACGGGTGCCGGTGTGCCCGTGGTGACTTTGCTGGTGCCGTGTGTCCCTGGTGACAGTGCTGTGTGCCCGCGGTGACAGTGCCAGTGTGTCCGTGGTGCCGGTACCATGTGTCCGTGGTGACAGTGACAGTGCCATGTGTCCCTGGTGGCAGTGCCATGTGCCCGCGGTGATAGTGCCGATGTGTCCGTGGTGACAGTGCCAGTGCCATGTGCCCGTGGTGACAGTGCCGTGTGCCCCTGGTGACAGTGCCGATGTGTCCGCGGTGACAGTGCCATGTGTCCCTGGTGACAGTGCCATGTGTCCCTGGTGACAGTGACAGTGCCATGTGCCCCTGGTGACAGTGCCGGTGTGTCCCTGGTGCCGGTGTGTCCCTGGTGACAGTGCCAGTGTGTCCCTGGTGACAGTGCCATGTGTCCCTGGTGACAGTGCCAGTGTGCCCGCGGTGACAGTGCCAGTGTGTCCCTGGTGACAGTGCCATGTGTCCCTGCTGCCCCGGGACACGCGGTGACAGTGCCGTGTGTCCCTGGTGACAGTGCCATGTGTCCCTGGTGACAGTGCCAGTGTGCCCGCGGTGACAGTGCCAGTGTGTCCCTGGTGACAGTGCCATGTGCCCCTGGTGACAGTGCCAGTGTGTCCGTGGTGACAGTGACAGTGCCATGTGCCCATGGTGACAGTGCCAGTGTGTCCGTGGTGACAGTGACAGTGCCATGTGCCCATGGTGACAGTGCCATGTGCCCCTGGTGACAGTGCTGGTGTGTCCATGGTGGCACTGCCATGTGCCCCTGGTGACAGTGCCATGTGTCCCTGGTGACAGTGCCGTGTGTCCCACAGGCGCGGTGGCCGCCGTGCGCAGCGCGCTGCTCAACTCCACGTCGGACTCGGACCTGGCGCGGTTCCGGGCCATCGGCCGCATCCCCCAGATCACCCTCAACTTCATGGACCTGCAGCCGGGGGCGCTGCTGGCCCCGGCCCCCGCCCCCCGCCCCATCATCGCCCCCACCAAGCTGCGCGACCGCACCCACAACGTCACCGAGAAGGTCACACAGGTGAGGCCCGGCCGGGGGACGGGGCGTGGCGCAGGTGGCACAGGTGGGACCGCGGGGCTGGGTGGGGCTGGGTGTGGCTGGGTGGGGCCAGAGGTGGCACTGCAGAGACGAGGGGTCCGGACAGCTCCAGGGGTGATGTGGCCAGGCTGTGCCACGGTGGCCGAGCAGTGACAAAGTGTCCGAGCTGTGACAGTGTCCGAGCAGTGACAGTGTCCGAGCAGTGACAATGTCCGAGCAGTGACAGTGTCCAAGCTGTGACAGTGTCCGAGCAGTGACAATGTCCGAGCTGTGACAATGTCCAAGCAGTGACAGTGTCCGAGCAGTGACAATGTCCAAGCAGTGACAGTGTCCGAGCTGTGACAATGTCCAAGCAGTGACAATGTCCGAGCTGTGACAATGTCCAAGCAGTGACAATGTCCAAGCAGTGACAAAGTGTCCGAGCAGTGACAATGTCCGAGCAGTGACAGTGTCCGAGCTGTGACAATGTCCAAGCAGTGACAATGTCCAAGCAGTGACAAAGTGTCCGAGCAGTGACAATGTCCGAGCTGTGACAGTGTCCGAGCAGTGACAGTGTCCAAGCAGTGACAGTGTCCGAGCAGTGACAGTGTCCGAGCAGTGACAATGTCCAAGCAGTGACAGTGTCCGAGCAGTGACAATGTCCAAGCAGTGACAGTGTCCGAGCAGTGACAGTGTCCGAGCTGTGACAGTGTCCGAGCAGTGACAATGTCCGAGCAGTGACAGTGTCCAAGCAGTGACAGTGTCCGAGCAGTGACAATGTCCAAGCAGTGACAGTGTCCAAGCAGTGACAGTGTCCGAGCAGTGACAGTGTCCGAGCAGTGACAAGGTGTCCGGGCGGTGCTGGCGGGGATGTTCAGTGCTGGAGGTGGCCGAGTGCTGCCAAAGTGTCCGGGTGACGCCAGAAGTGACCCAGCCGGTGCCAAAGTGACCCAGCCGGTGCCAAAGTGACCCAACTGGTGCCAAAGTGACCCAGCCGGTGCCAAAGTGACCCAACTGGTGCCAAAGTGACCCAAGCGGTGCCAAAGTGACCCAGCCGGTGCCAGAGTGACCCAAGCGGTGCCAAAGTGACCCAGCCGGTGCCAGAGTGACCCAAGCGGTGCCAAAGTGACCCGGTGGGGCTGGAGGCGGCCGGGCAGTGCCGCGGTGGCTCGGTGGTGCCAGGGTGGGGGGGTCTGGCCCAAACCGGCCGGGGGTCGTGACCTCGGTGTTGTGGTGTGGTGGGTGCGCCGTGTCTGGGGACAGTGGGGTCCGGGGGGGTCCCCGGGGGGCTCCCAGCGAGGGGCAGGGGGCAGAAACCCGCGGGTGCCGTGTTACCCTCACCCCGTGCCGTGTTACCCTCACCCCGTGCCGTGCCGTGCCGTGCCGTGCCGTGCCGGGTGCCTGGCACTGGCGGCGGCCCCTAATCCGCGGCCCCCGTTGTGTAACCGCCATCTGCTGCTGCAGCGGGAGGCGCCGCTTAATTACACCCTGATTTCCCTCCGCTAATGATCCGGGGGGGGCGGGGGGGGGGGTCGGGCATCCCCAGCGGGCTGTGCGGGCCGGGGGGGGGCCCCGCTCTCCGTCCCGCCCCGCCGTGTCCCCCCCCAGCCAGCCCCGCGCTGTCCCCGCGCTGTCCCCGCGCTGTCCCCCGCTGTCCCCGCGCTGTCCCCGCGCGGTCCCCGGCAGCTGGCGGGGGACGGAGCAGCCCCGGCGCATCTGCCCGGCCCCCCGGGGGTCCCCGCGGCCCCGCACCCGCCCGCACACGTGAGGGAGCCCCGCGGGGAGCGCCGCTGCCGGCTGGAGCTCCGGGCCCCGCTGCCGTGGCTGCAGCCCTCGGTGGGCTCCGGGACCCTCCGTGGGCTGGAGGGACCCCCCAACTCCGCATCCCCGGCCCCCTCCCCAGCTCCTCACGGGGGCTCCTGATTGCCTGGGCCGGGATTAATTGCGCCCCCCGCGCTCTCTCCTGCTGCCCCCAGGCCCCGTGCCCTCCCACGGGGGTCCTGTGGGGCTCGGGGGGACACGGCCTCGGCCACCCGGGGTCTCGGGGTCGGGCGGAACCGGGGGCACGGGGACGGGAACCGGGCCGTGGGGGTGTCCCCGGCTCGGCCTCTGGGGTCGGTGGCACCGGGACGGGCTGTCCCGGTGATTCACCCGCGGGGCCGCAGCCAAGCGCCCGTCGGTGTCACCGCGCGCTGGGTGACGGTGACAGTGACAGCGACAGCGGGCTGGGGTGGCCGTGGCACCCCGGGGGCTCCTGGCCTGTCCTGGAGGGGGTCCCCGCGTGGGGCAGGATCGGGCTGGGGGACCCCAGACCCGCTCAGGGCGTGTGGGGACCCGGCCGGGGGTGTCACTGGGGTCACATCGCTGCTGTTGGGGGCGGGTTGGGGACACCAGGGACCCCCCCCAATGCCAGGACGAGCCCTGCCGCCCCCGGCCCCGCTGGCAGCAGCCGGGTGGGCGAGGGCGCTGCCCCCCGGGTCCCCTCTGCTTGGGGCCGGGCGGGCGCAGCCGTGGGCGCTGCCAGGGCTGGGCCGTGGCCAGGGACACGGGGACACGGGGACACCGGGAGCCGTGAATCAGCCGGGGCTGCCAGGGCCAGCTCACCGTTACCGTCACCGTCAGTGTCCCTGTCCTTGTCCCCGCCACCGCCGTCCCCGTCCCCAGCCCGCCGCTGTCGGGGCTGTGCGGGTCACACTTTGGGGGGGTCACGCTTTGGGGGGGTCACACTTTGGGGGGATCCCTGGTGGGCCGCGGGGGCTGCCGGTGCCAGCGGGGGTGGCAGCGGAGCGGCCCCGGTTCCCCGGGCTGTTCCCCCCCCGCCCCGCCCGCCCCGCCTCGCCCCGGTGTCCCCGCGGGGCCGTTCCCGGGCGCTCCCGGTCCCTCCTCCGGGGAGTGGCGACGGCAGGAGCCGGGGGCGGGGGGGGCTCGGGGGGGTCCCGCCCCGCTCCATCTGCCGCGCGCAGGGCCGGGGGGCGGCGGGGGGCGGCGGGGGGGGACCCCCGGAGCGCGGCCATGGCCCCGGCGCGTCGCGACAGCGGCGACCGCGGCGACCGCCCCGACGGGGAGCGGCGGGAGCGCGTCCGCCGCGCCGTGAGGGTCTCCAGCCTGGTGGCACAGGAGGTACGGGGGGCTCCGGGGGGCGCGGGGGGGGAAAGGGGGCGCACGGTTTGTGCCGCCGCAGCCGGGCTCGGGGTCCCGGGGGCGTCCTCAGGCCGGCCTGGGGGAAACGGAGCGCGGGGGGGGCAGCGGGGGTCGCGGCGGGGGGATCTGGGGGCACCGGGGGTTCTAGACGTCACCGGGGGGATCGGGGGGTCACCGGGGAGGGTTTCCCCACGGGGGGAACCGGCTCCCGTTGTCCTTTCAGCGGGCTCGGCGCCCCGGGGGTGTCCCCGTGCCGGGAGGGAGCGGTGCGGACCGCGGGGGGTCGCGGCAGGCGGCTCTGGGGGTCACCGGGGGGGTCTGGGGGTCACCGGGAGGATCTGGGGGGCACCGGGGGGCGCTCAGGGTCCCCTCCACCGCCCCCCGGAGGAAAGGGGGTCCCGCTGTCGCCCCCCAGCAGGTGGGGGTGTCCCCGTGCCGGGATGGGGGGCAGGGGGGCAGCGGGGGTCGCGGCCGGAGGGTTTGGATGGGGTTGGTGGTCCCGGGGGTTTCGAGGGGTGGGGGGTGGGAACGGGGAATCGCGATTTATCCTCCGGGCGGGGGTGCGGGGTCCCGGGGGTGTCCCCGCGCCGGGGTGGGAGACACTGAGCAGGGGGTGGCACCGGGGATGGCACCGGGGGTGACACCGGGGATGGCACTGGTGGTGACACCGGGGGTGGCAGCAGGGATGGCACCGGGGGTGCAGCAGGCGGCTCTGAAGGGCTGGGGGGGCCCTGCAGTGCCCCCCCTTGGGGAGGTGGCTCCTGTGGCTCTGTGGGTGCCTCTGGGGTCCCGGGGGGGCACCGCTGGGTGTGGGGGGTGACTCTGGGGGTCCCAGCGCCCCCCGGGGTCGGGGGTCAGAACCCCCTGGTGGGTCCCCGGGCCCGGGGCTGTGCCCGGCTGTGGCTCGTGCTGGGGTGAGGGGCTCCTGGCTGCTGTGGTCCCTGCTGTGTCCCAGGTGTCCCCCCGTGTGTCCCAGGGGGTCCCCAGTCTCTTCCAGGTGTCTCCAGTGTCCTACAGTGTGTCCCAGATGTCCCCAGTTTGCCCCAGGAGGTCCCCGCTGTGTCCCAGGTGTGCCCAGTGTGTCCTGAGTGTCCCCAGTGTGTCCCCCGGTGTTTCCCAGGGGGTCCCCAGTGTGTCCCAGGTGGTCCCAGGTGGCCCCGGGTGTGTCCCCAATGTTCCTGAAGGGGCCCCTGGTGTGTCCCAGGTGGCCCCTGGTGTGTCCCCAATCTCTCCCAGGTGGTCCCAGGTGGCCCCGGGTGTGTCCCAGGTGTCCCCAGTGTGTCCCAGATGGTCCCAGGTGTCCCCAGATGGTCCCAGGTGTCCCTGGTGGCCGGTCCCTTGCCGGTGGCTCTGCGGTGCCTGTGGGTCAGTGCCGGCCTCTCCGTGTCGGGGTCGGAGCTGGGGCGGGCGCGCCGCCCCCCGGGGACGTCACCCCCTCCCCGGGGACGTCACCCCGTCCCCCCGGGGACGTCCCCCCTGTCACGGGGCCGGTCCCCAGCCTGCGGGTGCCAGAGGCAGCGGTGCCACCGTCGCTGCCCGCCCGGGGCGGCCCCGTGTCCCCCGCGCCCATGTCGGGGGGTCCAGAGGGGGCTGCGACGCCGCAGCTCAGCGCCGTGAGTGCCACCCGGGGGGGGAGCTGGGGGGGTGCCCAGCCTCGGGGTGTCCCCTGTGTCGGGGTGCCCAGCCTCGGGGTGTCCCCTGTGCTGTCGGGGGGTCCCCTGTGGTGTCGGGGTGTCCCCTGATGTCACCCGGCCGACAGCCGGCGGTGACCGCGCTGGGTGACACCCGCCAGGGGACGGGGCTGGCACGGGGGGTCCGGCTGGGGGTGTCCCCGGGGGTCTCAGCTCTCAGGCTCAGTGCCAAGGGGGGTGCCAGTCTGGGGTTTGGGAGGTCTGGGGGTCTTGGGGCCCCTGTGGGGTGCCCAGGGGGGTCTGGGGCACCCGCCATGGCCGGTGTTGGGGGGCCACGGCTGTGGGGTCCCCGGCAGTGCTGGTGTTGGGTGCCTGTGGGTGCTGGGTGCCGGCCGGGGCAGGGTTTGGGGCTCTGTGGGATCGGGGTCCCTGCCGGGGCAGGGTTTGGGGCTCTGTGGGTTTGGGGTCCCTGCCGGGGCAGGGTTTGGGGCTCTGTGGGTTTGGGGTCCCTGCCGGGGCAGGGTTTGGGGCTCTGTGGGATCGGGGTCCCTGCCGGGGCAGGGTTTGGGGCTCTGTGGGATCGGGGTCCCTGCCGGGGCAGGGTTTGGGGCTCTGTGGGTTCGGGGTCCCTGCCAGGGCAGGGTTTGGGGCTCTGTAGTTGTGGGGTCCCTGCCGGGGCAGGGTTTGGGGCTCTGTGGGTTTGGGGTTCCTGCCGGGGCAGGGTTTGGGGCTCTGTGCCTGTGGGGCACTTGCTGGGGTGGGCGTTGGGGGTCTGGGACTGTCAGGGACCTGCCCGAGCAGGGGTGGGGGTCCCTGCAGGTGCCGGGGGTCCCTGTGGGTATTGGGGTTCCTGCCAGGCTCTGGGGGTCCCTGCGGGTGCCGCGGGTCCCTGTCGGTTCTGGGGGTCCCTGCCAGGTTCTGGGGGTCCCTGCGGGTGCCGGGGGTCCCTGCCAGGCTCTGGGGGTCCCTGCCAGGCTCTGGGGGTCCCTGCCAGGTTCTGGGGGTTCCTGTGGGTGCCGGGGGCCCGGCCGTGGGGGCAGGGGTGGGGGAGCAGGGTCTGAGCAGTGCCGGAGGGACTGGGGGTCCCGGGGGGCTGGGGGTGCCCCGGGGGTCTGGCGGTGCCCCGGGGGGCTGGGGGCGCTCCCCGTGTCCCGGTGCGGTATTTGGGGTGCCCGTGGGCGGGGGTGTCTGGGTCGCGGCAGGTGCGGTGCCGGCTGTCCGGGGGGGGGCGGGGGGGTGGCGGTGTCACCGCAGGTGTCGGGGACGCGTCACCGGGGCGGGACGTGTCGCCGGCTGCTGCCGAACGTGTCACCGGCACCGCCGCCATCTGTGTCACCGTGACTGACGGGTGTCGGCCCGGGGGGGCGGCACCGGGCCGGGGGGGCCGCGGGATGTCACCGCACACCGGCCCCGTGCGCCAGGGGTGGGGGTCCCACCTGCGCCTGGGGGGAGGGCAGGGGTCCCCACCCCCCCCCCCCCCTCCGGGGCACCCCGAGCGCTGCCGGCACTGGGGGGGGGGGGGGGCGCAGGGAGGGGCTGGGGGCGCTCCCCGGGGCTGGGGGACAGGCCGGGCGGGGGGCTGGAGCCCCAGGGCCGGGGGTCGCGGGGGTCTCTGCGTGTCCCCGCTGTCTGCGGGGGGTGGCGCGGGGAGGGGGGCGCCGGGACAGACCCCGGCCCCCGGCTGAGCCCCCCGGGAGGGGCGCTGGGGGCGCTGGCCGGGTGCGGGGGGCGTCTGGGGGGGTGGGCCGGTGTGTCTGGGGGGGCTGAGGCGGGGGGCTGTGACTGGGGGGGCTGCGTTTGGGGGGCTGCGTTTGGGGGGCTGTGACTGGGGGCTGTGTTTGGGGGGCTGTCTTTGGGGGGCTGTGACTGGGGGGCTGTGACTGGGGGGGCTGTGTTTGGGGGCTGTGTTTGGGGGGCTGTGACTGGGGGGGCTGCGTTTGGGGGGCTGCGTTTGGGGGGCTGTGACTGGGGGGGCTGTGACTGAGGGGCTTTTTTGGGGGGGCTGTGTTTGGGGGGTCCTGCTCGCTCTCCCTCCCCATCCATCCCTCCCCAGCTGCCTGCGGGGCCGGGGGTCCCCGGTTGGGGGTCAGGTGCCGGGGGTCCGCTCAGGAGCGCTGTGGGGCCGGGGGTCCCCGGTTTGGGGTCAGGTGCCGGGGGTCCGCTCAGGAGCGCTGTGGGGCCGGGGGTCCCCGGTTTGGGGTCAGGTGCCGGGGGTCCGCTCAGGAGCGCTGTGGTGCCGGGGGTCCGTTCGGGAGCGCTGTGGAGCCGGGGGTCCCCGGTTTGGGGTCAGGTGCCGGGGTCCGTTCGGGAGCGCTGTGGGGCCGGGGGTCCCCGGTTGTGGGTCAGGTGCCGGGGGTCCGCTCAGGAGCGCTGTGGGGCCGCCCCCGGTGGGGGAGCGAGGGGCGGGCGGTGCCCGCTGCGGGACCCCCGGAGGCTCCTGCGCGCCCCCCGCCCCCCGCGCCGCGGCCCGGGCTCTGTCCCACTTTGCGGTGATAAATTTAGCGGCGGCAGCGGCTGCGGGCTGGAGCCGCCCCCCGCCCCCGGCCCGGCCCCGCCACCCCCGCTCGCACCGCCCCGCCCCGCCCGGCACAGCCCGGCCCGGCACAGCCCGGCCCGGCACAGCCCGGCCCGGCACAGCCCGGCCACGGGGCCGCGGGGGCTGCGGGGGGGCCGGGCCCGGGCTCGGGGTCCAGGCTGGGATTGGGGTCCAGACTCTGTTATTGGGGTCCAGGCTCAGGATTGGGGTCCAGGCTGGGATTGGGGTCCAGGCTCTGTTATTGGGGTCCAGGCTCTGTTATTGGGGTCCGGACCCTGTTATTGGGGTCCAGGCTGGGATTGGGGTCAAGACTCTGTTATTGGGGTCCGGACTCTGTTATTGGGGTCCAGGCTCTGGGATTGGGGTCCAGGCTCGGGATTGGGGTTCCGGCTCTGTTATTGGGGTCCGGACCCTGTTATTGGGGTCCAGGCTCTGGGATTGGGGTCAAGACTCTGTTATTGGGGTCCAGGCTCAGGACTGGGGTCCAGGCTCTGTTATTGGGGTCCAGGCTCTGTTATTGGGGTCCAGACTCTGTTATTGGGGTCCAGGCTCTGTTATTGGGGTCCGGACTCGGGATTGGGGTCAAGACTCTGGGATTGGGGTCCAGGCTCAGGATTGGGGTCCAGGCTCTGTTATTGGGGTCCAGGCTCTGTTATTGGGGTCCAGACTCAGGATTGGGGTCCAGGTTTGGGGACCCCCGCCAGGCCCTCCCTGGGGACACCCCGGGCTCCCTGCTGGCCCCGGCGGGGGGGCTCAGTGCCACGGTCCCTGTCACCCCCCCCGTGTCCCCAGGGCTCCCGCGTGACCCCGTGGCCCCCGTCACACCCCCCGGGGGAAGTGGGGACCCCCGTGCCCCCCCAGCGCGGGCTCGTCCCTCTGTCACTCGGGGCTGGGGACACGGTGGCAGCGGGGATCCCCCGCCTGGGGGCGGCGGCGGTGACGCAGGAGCGGCTGTGTCCCCGTGCTGTCACCGCGTGTCACCGCGCGTCCCGGCGCTGTCACCACGTGTCCTGTCACTGTCACCGTGTGTCCCCGTGCCACCACTGCGTGTCTGTGTCACTGTGTGCCTGTGTCACTGTGTGTCACCGCGTGTCCCCGTGCCATCACTGCCTGTCCTTGTCACTGTGTGCCCGTGTCACCGTGTGTCCCACTGCCATCACTGCCTGTCCCTGTCACTGCGTGTCTGTGTCCCTGCGTGTCACTGTGTGTCCCACTGCCATCACTGCGTGTCTGTGTCACTGTGTGCCTGTGTCACTGAGTGTCACTGCGTGTCCCAGTGCCATCACTGCCTGTCCCAGCACTGTGTCCCCGTGCTGTCACCGCGTGTCACCGCGCGTCCCAGCGCTGTCACCACGTGTCCTGTCACCGTCACCGCGTGTCCCCGTGCCATCACTGCGTGTCTGTGTCACTGTGTGCCCGTGTCACTGCGTGTCACCGCGTGTCCCAGTGCCATCACTGCCTGTCCCTGTCACTGTGTGCCCGTGCCATCACTGCGTGTCACTGCGTGTCACTGTGTGTCCCTGTGCCATCACTGCGTGTCTGTGTCACTGCGTTCACTGCCTGTCCCTGTCACTGCGTGCCCGTGTCACTGCGTGTCCCAGTGCCATCACTGCGTGTCTGTGTCACTGCGTGCCCGTGTCACTCTGTGTCACCGCGTGTCCCAGCACTGTGTGTCTGTGTCACTGTGTGCCTGTGTCCCTGCGTGTCCCCGTGTGTCCCCATGCCATCACTGCCTGTCCCTGTCACTGCGTGCCCGTGTCACTGCATGTCACTGCGTGTCACCGCGTGTCCCAGTGCCACTACTGCGTGCCTGTGTCACTGCGTGCCTGTGTCACTGCGTGTCACCGTGTGTCACTGCGTGTCCCAGTGCCACCACTGCCTGTCCCTGTCACTGCGTGCCCGTGTCACTGCGTGTCATTGCGTGTCCCAGTGCCATCCCCGTGTGTCCCAGCACTGTGTGCCCATGTCACTGCGTGTCACCGCGTGTCCCAGTGCCGTCCCCGTGTGTCCCTGTCACTGTGTGCCCGTGTCACTGTGTGTCCCTGCGTGTCACCGCGTGTCCTGGTGCCACCACTGCCTGTCCCTGTCACTGCGTGCCCGTGTCACTGCGTGTCCCAGTGCCATCACTGCGTGTCTGTGTCACTGTGTGCCCGTGTCCCTATGTGTCACCACGTGTCCCGGTTCCACCACCTCGTGCCCCAGCAGTGTCACTGTCTGTCCCATCACTGTGTGCCCGTGTCACTGTGTGTCCCAGCGCTGTCACCCCGTGTCCTGTCACCATCACTGCGTGTCCTGGTGCCATCACTGCGTGTCCTGGTGCCATCACTGTGTGTCCTGGTACTGTGTGTCCATGTCCCTGTGTGTCCCAGTGCCATCCCCGTGTGTCCCTGTCACTGTGTGCCCGTGTCCCTGCGTGTCACCGCGTGTCCCAGTGCCACCACCTCATGCCCCAGCAGTGTCCCCGAGTGTCCCCAGCACCGATGTCCCATCACCTCGTGGCTGTTCCCGCCGCACCGCGGCGCCTGGGGACAGAGGTGACAGGGCCGTGTCCCTGTGGGGCTGTGGCACTGGGGACACGTTCAGGCTGCACTGGCAGGGTGGGAACCACACGGGTGGGGAGACGTCCCTGATTGTCCCTGACATGTCCCTGGCATGTCCCTGACGTGTCCCTGATTGTCCCTGGTATGTCCCTGGTGTGTCCTTGGGTGTCCCTCAGTGTCCTTGACATGCCCCTGTCATGTCCCTGACATGTCCCTGACATGTCCCTGGCGTGTCCCTGGCTGTCCCTGGAGTGTCCCTGGCATGTCCTTGACATGTCCCTGATTGTCCCTGGCTGTCCGTGGCGTGTCCCTGGCATGACCCTGATTCTCCCTGTCATGTCCCTGCTGTGTCCCCGGCTGTCCCTGTCATGTCCCTGGCTGTGTGTGACAGGTGTGTGACCCTGACTCTGTGTCCCTGCCAGGACAGGTGCTCTGCCCCCCACACCTGGGGCAGGTGTTGATGCCGTTGGTGACGCCCTCAGGGGGGTGTCACCTGTCCCACCTCGCGCCGTGTCACCCGTGGGCACCCACACCGCGTGTCCGGGTGTGCCGGGGGGCTCCGGGGGGCTCCGGGGGGCGCGGGGGGGCGCGGGGGGCGCGGGGGGGCAGCCCTGGCCGTGGCCGTGGCAGCAGCAGCGGAGCAGCCTGGGAAAAATTTCCGCCCCAATAATTCCTGTCGGCTCCGGCGGAGCGCGGCTGGCGCCTGCACCGGGGGTCGGCAGCGCCCCGCGCCGGGGGTCTGCGCCGAGCCGGGCCGGGGGTCTGCACCGCCTCACACCGGGGGTCGGCAGCGCCGGGCCGGGGGTCGGCACCGCGCCGGGCCGGGGGTCTGCACCGCACCGCGCCGCACCGGGGGTCTGCACCGCCCCGCGCCGGGGGTCTGCACCGCCCCGCGCCGGGGGTCTGCACCGCACCGCGCCGGGGGTCTGCACCGCCCCGCGCCGGGGGTCTGCACCGCCTCACGCCGGGGGTCTGCACCGCCCCACACCGGGGGTCTGCACCGCCCCACGCCGGGGGTCTGCACCGCCCCACACCGGGGGTCTGCACAGCACCGCGCCGGGGGTCCGCACCGCCCCACGCCGGGGGTCTGCACCGCACCGCGCCGGGGGTCGGCACCGCCCCACACCGGGGGTCTGCACCGCGCCGCACCGGGGGTCCCGGGGCAGACCATGGGCACCGGGCCGGGGTGCGGGGGTCCGTGGCCCCCCCGGGCTGTCAGGGGCTGACCCCTTGCTGCCCCCCCCGCCCCCAGGATGCTGCCCGCGCTCCTGCAGCTGCTGCAGGAGCTCCCGGGCGCGCCCCCCGCGCCCCCCCAGCGCGGGCCGCCCCCCGGGCCCTGCCCCATGCTCCGGGTGCCGCTCTGCGGCCGCTGCCTGGGGCTCCGCCGCGGGCACGGACAGCGGCACGAGAAGGTACCGGGACCGCCCGCACCGGCACCGCGGGGCCCGGGGGGCGGCGGGGGGCGGCGGGGGGGGGGGGGCACCGTGACCCTGTGACCCTGTGACCCCACCCCGGGCCGGGGGGGCCGTGTCCTCGGCGCTCTTTGGGGAGGGTCTGGGGGGGTTACATAAAGCTCTGGCTCTGCCTGACGGGGTCACCCCGGCCCCCCCGGGGCTGCCCGCGGGGTTGGGGGTTCGGGGGGGCGGGGGTCGCCCACCCCCTCCCTGTGGGGCAGCAGCGCGGTGGGCAGGGAGGGGCAAAGGGACCCCCAGGGGGTGCAGGGGGACCGTGACCCCCCCAGGGAGAAGGGAGGCTGTGACCCCTGTGGGGTGCAGGGCGGGGGGACCCTGGGGCAGCCCCTGGCACCCCTCACCCTCACCAGGGGGCTGTGCAGCCCCCCCAGGACCCCCGAGGGCGGCCCGGACCCTGCCCCAGGGTGTCCAGGGCTCTGCAGAGGGGCTGGGAATGGGGAGGGGTCTGTGCCGGGGGGTGGGGGGGGCACAGCTGGGGGGCACCGTGTCTGTGAGCCTTTGGGGTGGGGGCTGCCCTGTGCTGTCTGTGGGGCAGCAGGAGGTTGTGGGGTGGCGGGGGGGGGGGGGCGCTTTGTCCCCCCTGTGCCCCCCAGCAGCCCTGGTCACACGTGGGGGGGTCCCTGCGCCCCCTCCTCACCTGTGCCGGGGTCCCCCTGCACCCCCAGAGCTCCAGAACCGCTGGGTTTGGGGGGGACCTTCGGGACCAGCAGGGCCAGGCTGGGGGTCTGAGCCCTGCAGCCCCCCCACAGTGCCCCCCCGGCCCGGGCTGGGGGGTCCCACCTCCCCCCAGAGAGTCACGGAACAGCTGAGGGGGACCCCAAAAACATTTGGGTCCAGCATTGACCCCACCAAAGCCCAGCGCTGACCCCACCAAAGCCCAGCACTGACCCCACCAGAGCCAGCACTGACCCCACCAAAGCCCAGCAGTGACCCCACCAAAACCCAGCACTGACCCCAGCAAAGCCCAGCAGTGACCCCAGCAAAGCCAGCATTGATCCAGGTGGCTGAGGCCATCACACAGGTCCCCAGGCAGCGCAGGGGCTGGGGTCACAGGGGCTGGGGCTGGGGTCACAGGGGCTGGGGCTGGGGTCACAGGGCTGGGGTCACAGGGGCTGGGGTCACAGGGCTGGGGTCACAGGGGCTGGGGTCACAGGGATGGGGTCACAGGGCTGGGGTCACAGGGGCTGGGGTCGCAGGGGCTGGGGTCACAGGGCCTGGGGTCACAGGGCCTGGGGTCACAGGGGCTGGGGTCACAGGGGCTGGGGTCACAGGGCTGGGGTCACAGGGGGGCCGTGGGGTGCCCGACCCACCCCCCGGTGTCTCCCCCACCCAGGTGCTGTCCCTGGGGGCTGACGTGCTCCCCGAGTACAAGCTGCAGGCGCCGCGCATCCACCGCTGGACCATCCTGCACTACAGCCCCTTCAAGGCCGTGTGGGACTGGCTGATCCTGCTGCTGGTCATCTACACGGCCATCTTCACCCCCTACTCGGCCGCCTTCCTGCTGAGCGACTCGGAGGAGGCCCAGCGCCACCACTGCGGCTACTCCTGCAGCCCCCTCAACGTGGTGGACCTGATCGTGGACATCATGTTCATCATCGACATCCTCATCAACTTCCGCACCACCTACGTCAACTCCAACGAGGAGGTGGTCAGCCACCCCGCCAAGATCGCCATCCACTACTTCAAGGGCTGGTTCCTCATCGACATGGTGGCCGCCATCCCCTTCGACCTGCTCATCTTCGGCTCGGGCTCTGAGGAGGTGACCACGGGGGGCTGGGGGCTGTGTCCGGGGGTCCCACAGAGCTGGGGTGGGTGTTGGGGTGCTGTGCCACGTGTGCCACCAGGCCAGGACACCACCAGTGTCACCCTGGTGACCCCCCCAAAGCCGCCTTTGCTCTGGGTGGGACAGGGGGCACCTGGGGCTGAGATAGATGGGGAGGGGGCTCAGGGGCTCGGGGCCCCCCCCTCTGCCCTAGCAGGGATCCCTGGGGTCTCTCTGCTGTCCTGGTGACCCCCCCTCGTCCCTCCCGGGGGCACCTGGGGCAGGGGGTGAGCCCCAGAGCAGAGGTGGCAGGGACCACCCCCCATCATGGGCTCCTGGGGGTGTCTCCTGGCTGCCAAACCCCCCCTTTTGCCCGGCCCCCCAAACAATGATGCTGTTGGGGCTGCTGATGTGGGGAGGGGGGAGCGACCCCCCCGGGACCCCCCCTCACCCTTCTGGGGTAACCCTTTCCCCTCCACGCCCCCAGACCACCACTCTGATCAGGCTGCTGATGTGGGGAGAGACCCCCCTGGGACCCCCAGACCTCACCCTTCCCTGGGTACCCGGGTAACCCTTTCCCCGCTACGCCCCCAGACAATGAGGCTGATATGGGGAGAGGGGCTGGACCCCCCCTCACCCTTCTGTGTTAACCCTTTCCCTGCTGTGCCCCCAGACCATGATGCTGATCAGGCTGCTGATGTGGGGAGAGACCCCCCGGGACCCCCAGACCTCACCCTTCCCTGTGTCCCCAGGGTAACCCCTTCCCCACCATGCCCCCAGACAATGAGACTGATTTGGGGAGAGGGGCTGGACCCCCCCTCCCCCTTCTGTGTTAACCCCTTCCCCTCCGTACCCCCAGACCACCACTCTGATCGGGCTGCTGATGTGGGGAGGGGGGAGGGGTCCCCAGGGACCCGGATAACCCTTTCCCTGCCGTGTCCCCAGACAATGATGCTGATCAGGCTGCTGATGTGGGGAGAGACCCCCTGGGATCCCCAGACCTCACCCTTACCTGGGTACCTGGGTAACCCTTTCCCTGCTGTGCCCCCAGACAAAGAGGCTGATTTGGGGAGAGGGGCTGGACCCCCCCTCCCCCTTCTGTGTTAACCCCTTCCCCTCCACACCCCCAGACCACCACTCTGATCGGGCTGCTGATGTGGGGAGGGGGGAGGGACGCTCCCGGGACCCCCTCTCACCCTTCTGTGTTAACCCCTTCCCCTCCGTGCCCCCCAGACCACCACTCTGATCGGGCTGCTGAAGACGGCGCGGCTGCTGCGGCTGGTGCGCGTGGCGCGGAAGCTGGACCGCTACTCGGAGTACGGCGCGGCCGTGCTCTTCCTGCTGATGTGCACCTTCGCCCTGATCGCCCACTGGCTGGCCTGCATCTGGTACGCCATCGGCAACGTGGAGGGGCAGCGCACGGGCTGGCTGCACGCGCTGGGACAGCAGATCGGCAAGCCCCTCAACGGCACCTTCGGGCCCTCCATCAAGGACAAGTACGTCACCGCGCTCTACTTCACCTTCAGCAGCCTCACCAGCGTCGGCTTCGGCAACGTCTCGCCCAACACCAACTCCGAGAAGATCTTCTCCATCTGCGTCATGCTGATCGGCTGTGAGTGCCCGGGGGGTGGGAGAGACCCCCGGGGTGGGGGAATGCGGGGGTGTGTGCACACCTGTGGGTGAGTGTGAGCACCTGGGTGTGTGTGAGCACCTGGGTATGTGTGTGAGCACCTGAGTGTGAGTGTGAGTGTGGCTGTGGGTGTGTGTGCACACCCCTGAGTGAGTGTGAGCACCTGAGTGTGTGTCCAGGTGTGTGTGAGAGCCTCAGGGGCTGTGGGTGTGTGTGCACACCCTGTGTGTGTGTGAGAGCATCCGGGGGTGGAGGGCTGTGGGTGTGTGTGCACACCTGTGTGTGTGTGTGAGCACCTGAGTGTGTGTGAGCACCTGGGTGTGTGTCCAGGTGTGTGAGAGCAGCCCGAGGTGGAGGAATGTGGGTGTTAGTGAGCACCTGTGAGTGTGTGTGAGCACCTGAGTGTGAGTGTGAGCAGCTGGGTGTGTCTGCACACCTGGGTGTGTGTGAGCACCTGGGTGTGTGTGAGCACCTGAGTGTGTGTCCAGGTGTGTGTGAGAGCAGCCCGGGGTGGAGGAATGTGGGTGTTAGTGAGCACCTGTGAGTGTGTGTGAGCACCTGGGTATCCACACTCCTGGTGTGCGCACACCCCTTTGTGTGTGTGCACACCTGGGTGTGTGTGAGCATCTGAGTGTGTGAGTGTGGCTGTGGGTGTGAGTGAGCACCCAGGTGTGTGTGAGCACCTGAGTGTGTGTGAGCATCTGAGTGTGTGTGTGAGCACCTGAGTGTGCATCCAGGTGTGTGTGAGAGCAGCCCAGGGTGGAAGAATATGGGTGTGTGTGCACACCTGGGTGTGTGTGAGCACCTGAGTGTGTGTGAGCACCTGAGTGTGCATCCAGGTGTGTGTGAGAGCCCTGGGAGCTGTGGGTGTGTGTGCACACCTGTGAGTGTGTGTGAGCACCTGGGTGTGCATCCAGGTGTGTGTGAGAGCAGCCCAGGGTGGAAGAATATGGGTGTGTGTGCACACCTGGGTGTGTGTGAGCACCTGGGTGTGCATCCAGGTATGTGAGAGCAGCCTGGGGTAGAGGAACATGGGGGTATGTGCACACCTGAGTGTGTGTGTGAGCACTTGGGTGTGTGTGTGAGCACCTGGGTGTGTGTCCAGGTGTGTGTGAGAGCACTCGGGGGTCGAGGGGCTGTTGGTGTGTGTGAGCACCTGGGTGTGTGTGAGCAGCCAGGTGTGCACCCAGGTGTGTGCAGGAGCCCCAGGGGCTGTGTGGGTGTGTGTGCACACCTGTGAGTGAGTGTGAGCAGCCAGGTGTGCACCCAGGTGTGTGCAGGAGCCCCGGGGGCTGTGTGGGTGTGTGTGCACACCTGTGAGTGAGTGTGAGCAGCCAGGTGTGTGCAGGAGCCCTGGGGGCTGTGTAGGTGTGTGTGCACACCTGTGAGTGAGTGTGAGCAGCCAGGTGTGCACCCAGGTGTGTGCAGGAGCCCCAGGTGCTGCCAAACGCCCAACAGCAGCCCCAGCTCCAGCAGCGCCCTCCCCACCTGCCTGGTGTGGGTGGGATGTGGGTGTGAGAGCACCTGGGCGTGCACAGCCCTGTGTGTGTGTGTGTGTGTGTGTGTGTGTGTGCCCCACACGAGTGTGTGACACCTGGGTGTGCCCCCCATGAGTGTGTGACACCTGGATCTGCCCCACACGAGTGTGTGACACCTGGATGTGCCCCACACCTGTGGGTCATACTCACCTGTGGGTCACCCCAGCCCCACGGAGCGCCCCAGGCTGGGCACAGGGGCTGGAAGGGCCCTGGGGTGCTGGGCACCCCCACACAGCCCAGGTGTGCCCAGGTGGGCAGGACACCGAGGCTGTGCCAGCCCCAGGGTGGGCACAGCCCAGGGCAGGGATTGTCCCCCTGTGCTGGCCCTGCTGAGGGACCCCCGGGGGTCCTGGGGGCACCTCTGGGACCCCCCAACAGGAGAGCCCTGGAGGGGCTGGAGGGTGTCCAGGGAATGGAGCTGGGAAGGGTCTGGAGCCCCAGGAGGGGCTGAGGGAGCTGGGAAGGGGCTGGAGCCCCAGGAGGGGCTGAGGGAGCTGGGGAAGGGGCTGGAGCCCCAGGAGGGGCTGGGGGAGCTGGGGAAGGGGCTGGAGATCCAGGAGGGGCTGAGGGAGCTGGGGAAGGGGCTGGAGATCCAGGAGGGGCTGAGGGAGCTGGGAAGGGGCTGGAGCCCCAGGAGGGGCTGGGGGAGCTGGGGAAGGGGCTGGAGATCCAGGAGGGGCTGAGGGAGCTGGGGAAGGGGCTGGAGATCCAGGAGGGGCTGAGGGAGCTGGGGAAGGGGCTGGAGCCCCAGGAGGGGCTGAGGGAGCTGGGGAAGGGTCTGGAGCCCCAGGAGGGGCTGAGGGAGCTGGGGAAGGGGCTCAGCCTGGAGCAGAGGAGGCTCAGGGGGACTTTGGCTCTGCCACAAGGAGGGGACAGCCGGGAGGGAGCAGGGACAGGAGGGAACGGCCCCAGGCTGGGCCAGGGGAGGCTCAGAGTGGAAATTGGGAAAATTCCATCCCCAGAAGGGCTCTCCAGCCCTGGCCCAGCTGCCCAGGACAGGGTGGAGTCCCCATCCCTGCAGGGATTTAAAAACCCCGCGGATGTGGCACTTGGGGACATTGTTGGGGTAGCCTTGGCAGTTCCTGGGGGCAGGTGGGCTCAGGTATCTGGGAATCCCCTGATGAGAGGGACCTTGGTGACTCACGGCTGTGGGGACCCCCAGGACAACGGGAACCCCAGGATTTCGGGGGTCTGGTGGCAGTGGGAGCTTCTGTGGGGGGGGGGACCACGGTGACAACGGGCACTCAGTGGGGGGGGGGACCCTGCCACGACGATGGGACCCCCGTGACAAAGGGCACAGGATGGACACCCCCCTGTGGGGATGGGGACCCCTCTGTGGGGATGGACACCCCCCTGTGGGGTTGGGGACCCCTCTGTGGGGTTGGGGACCCCTCTGTGGGGATGGGGACCCCCGTGACAAAGGGCACTCTGTGGGGTTGGGGACCCCAGGACAGTGGGGACCCCATAACAATGAGCACCCTCCATGATGATGGATACCCCACACTCCAGCCCTGGCAGCAATGGGGGGTTTGGGGAGACCTGGGGAGTGGTTTGGGGGTGTCCGGGGGGGTTTGGGGGTGCAGAGCCCCCCCTGACCCTGCCCTCGCAGGGGGTACAGAGCCCCCCGACACGCCCCCCCCCCCCCCAGCCCTGACCCTGGGCACCATCTCTGGGGTCACCTCGGCCACCGCCCGCTGCGCTTGGGAACACGGGGGTGCGGGGGGGTGGCAGGGGGGTTTTGGGGGTCGCGTTTTGGGGGTGCAGAGCCCCCCCTGACGCCGCCCCCGCAGCGCTGATGTACGCCAGCATCTTCGGGAACGTCTCGGCCATCATCCAGCGCCTCTACTCGGGCACGGCGCGCTACCACACGCAGATGCTGCGGGTGCGCGAGTTCATCCGCTTCCACCAGATCCCCAACCCGCTGCGCCAGCGCCTGGAGGAATATTTCCAGCACGCCTGGTCCTACACCAACGGCATCGACATGAACGCGGTGAGACCCCCGGCACAGACCGACCCCCCACCCCGGGACCCCCCCCGGGACCCCGCCCGGGATCCTCAGCAACCCCCGCTCCCGGCACGCTCGCTCCTGTGCTGATGGCGCCGACAGGAACGCAGCGAGACCTCCGGCCCGACCCCCGGGACCCTCCGGGACCCCCAGGCCCGACCCCCGGGACCCCCCGGGATCCCCCCCCGGGCCCTCAACAACCCGCGCTCCCGGCACTCTCGCTCTTGTGCTGATGGCGCCGACACGAACAGCGGCGAGACCCCCGGCCCGACCCCCGGCGACCCCCCGGGAACTCCCCCGGGGCCCTCAGCACCCCCCGCTCCCGGCACGCTCGCTCCTGTGCTGATGGTGCGGACACGAACGCGGCGAGCCCCCCGGCCCGACCTCCGGTGCCCCCCAGGACCCTCAGTCCCCGTTCCCAGCACGCTCGCTCCCACGCCAGCGGCACCGACAGGAACGCGGCGAGACCCCCTGGGACCCCCCAGCTCGACCCCCTGGGACCCCCCGGGCCCTCAGCCCCCGCCGCTCCTCGGGCAGCGCTCCCGGCACGCTCGCTCCTGTGCTGATGGTGCCGACACGAAAGCGGCGAGACCCCCCGGGACCCCCCGGGAACCCCGGGACCCTCAGGACCCCCCGCTCCCTGCATGCTCGCTCCCGCACCGGCGGCACCGAGAGCCTCCGGGAGCCTCCGGGAGCCTCCGGGACCCCCCGGGACCCTCAGCATCCCCCGCTCCCGGCACGCTCGCTCCCGCGCCGGCGGCGCCGACACGACCGCAGCGAGACCCCCCGGGACCCCCCGGGATCCCCGGGGACCCTCAGCACCCCCCGCTCCCGGCATGCTCGCTCCCGTGCTGGCGGCGCCGACACGACCGCGGCGAGAGCCTCCGGGACCCCCCAGGGACCCTCCGGGCCCTCAGCACCCCCCGCTCCCGGCACGCTCGCTCCTGTGCTGATGGCGAACGCGGTGAGACCCCCGGCCCGACCCCCGGGAACCCCAGGACCCTCAACCCCCGCGCCGACAGCACCGACACGAACGCGTCGAGACCCCCCGGGACCCCTCAAACCCGCGCCGTGACCCCCCCGCGGTGCCCCCGCAGGTGCTGAAGGGCTTCCCCGAGTGCCTGCAGGCCGACATCTGCCTGCACCTGAACCGCAGCCTGCTGCAGAACTGCGCGCCCTTCCGCGGCGCCACCAAGGGCTGCCTGCGCGCGCTGGCCATGAAGTTCAAGACCACCCACGCGCCCCCCGGGGACACGCTGGTGCACGCGGGGGACGTGCTGACCGCGCTCTACTTCATCTCCCGCGGCTCCATCGAGATCCTGCGCGGCGACGTCGTCGTGGCCATCCTGGGTGAGACCCCCACCCCACCCGCCCCGGGGGGGGGGTCCCGTGGTGCCCCCAACTCCCCGCTCCTGGGGGCAGCAGCTGCCTTCGGGGGTCCCGTGGTGTCCTGGAGTCCTGGAGCCCCCCCCCGTGTGCTGGAGCCCCCCCCTGTGTGCTGGAGCCCCCCCCGGTGTCCTGGAGCCCCCCCCGTGTCCTGGAGCCCCCCCCGTGTGCTGGAGCCCCCCCCGTGTCCTGTAGCCCCCCCCGTGTCCTGGAGTCCCCCCCATGTCCTGCAGCCCCCCCGTGTCCTGGGGCCCCCCCCGGTGCTCCTCGGGTCACTCCCTCCCCGCCCCCCGAGGGATCCCCCCGCACCCTGAGACCCCCCCCACGGTGCTGGGGGAACCACGTACTGACCCCCACCCTTTGGGGACCCCCCCAGCCCGAGTGTCCCCCCCGTGCCGTGACACCCCCTCCCAGGGACCCCGAGTGACTCCGGCCCCTCCCGGAGCCCCCCCCTCAGCCCTGGGGTCACCCCGAGTGCCCCCGGAGCCCCCCCCCCCTCAGCCCTGGGGTCACCCCGAGTGCCCCCCGGAGCCCCCTCCCCAGCCTTGGGGTCACCCCGAGTGCCCCCGGAGCCCCCCCCCAGCTCTGGGGTCACCCCGAGTGCCCCCGGGGGTCCCCCCAGCTCTGGGGTCACCCCGAGTGCCCCCGGAGCCCCCTCCCCAGCCTTGGGGTCACCCCGAGTGCCCCCGGAGCCCCCCCCCAGCTCTGGGGTCACCCCGAGTGCCCCCGGGGGTCCCCCCAACCCTGCTCACGGCCCTGACGTGACCCCTGCCCCCCCACTCCGGGTACCCCCCCAGGTCCGAGGGGTCCCTCAGGGGCGGCGGGGGCGGCGCAGGGACCCCCGTGACGCCCCCCGCCCCAACCCCACCTGTCGTTCAGGTAAGAACGACACCTTCGGGGAGCCGCTGCACCTGCACGCGCGGCCCGGGAAGTCGCGGGCGGACGTGCGGGCGCTCACCTACTGCGACCTGCACAAGATCCTGCGCGAGGACCTGCTGGAGGTGCTGGACATGTACCCCGAGTTCTCGGACCGCTTCTGGGGCACCCTGGAGATCACCTTCAACCTGCGCGACGTGAGGGGGCCCGGGGGGGCGCCGCTGCCCGGGGGGAGGGGGCAGGGGGGCAAGGGAACAGGGGGCTCCCGGAAAATTGGTCCTGAGCAGATCAGGGGGGTCCCAGCAAGCGGGTGGGGGGTCCTGAGCGATTTAGAGGGTCCTGAGCGGGCTGGGGGTCCTGAGCGGGCTGGGGGTCGTAAGAAAGCTTGGGGATCCTGAGGAGGTTTGGGGTCCTGAGAAAGGTTGGGGGTCATAAGCAGGTTGGGGGTCCTGAGCAGGTTGGGGGTCCTGAGCAGGTTTGGGGTCCTGAGCAGGTTGGGGGTCCTGAGAAAAGCTGGGGGGTCCTGAGGAGGCTGGGGGTCCAGAGCAAGCTTGAGGGTCCTGAGCAGGCTGGGGGTCTTGAGGAAATTGGGGGAGTTGGGAGCAGGGTGAGGGGTCTTGAGCAGTCTTGGGGGGTTCTGAGTGAGCCAGGGGGGTGCTGAGAAAGGTTGGGGGTCCTGAGCAGATTGGGGGTCCTGAGCAGGTTGGGGGTCCTGAGCAGATAAGGGGGGGTCCCAGCAAGTGGGTGGGGGGGGGGGGGTCCTGAGAGATTTGGAGGGTCCTGAGTAAACTGGGGGTCTTGAGGAAATTGGGAGCAGGGTGAGGGGTCTCGAGCAGTCTTGAGGGGTTCTGAGTGAGCCAGGGGGGTCCTGAGAAAGGTTGGGGGTCCTGAGCAGGTTTGGGGCTCCTGAGCAGGTTTGGGGGTCCTGAGCAGGTTGGGGTCCTGAGCAGTTTGGGGTCCTGAGCAGGTTGGGGGTCCTGAGCAGTTTGGGGTCCTGAGCAGTTTGGGGGCTCTGAGCAAGGTTGGGGGTCCTGAGCAGGTTTTGGATTCTGTGCAGTTTTGGGTGGGGGGTCCTGACAAGGGAGGGGGGCGCTGAGCACATTCCGAGGGGCTGAGAGATCTGGGGGGTCCTGAGCAGGCCGGGGGGTGCCGCAGCCCCCCAGGGCCGCCCCCCAAGCGCGCCCCCCGCCCGTGTCCCGCAGACCAACATGATCCCCGGCTCCCCGGGCAGTGACGAGCTGGACGGCGGCTTCTCCCGCCTGCGGCGCCGCAAGCTCTCCTTCCGCCGGCGCCCCGAGAAAGGTGGGGGGCTGGGGGGGCTGGGGGGGATTGGGGGGGATTGGGGGGGCTGCGGGGACCGGGGGGGCCTGGGGGAGGCCAGGGGGGCCTGGGGGACCGGGGGGGTCTGGGGGACCGGGGGGGCTGGGGGGACCGGGGGGGGCCCGGGAGGGATTGGGGGGCCGGGGGTGACCCCAGTCTCTCGGTGACCCCGCCCTGACCCTGCCTGTCCCCCCCCCGCCCCAGACGCCCCCAGTCCCGGGGAGTCCCGAGCGCTGCGGGGGGACGGCGGGGGGGGCCAAGCCCCCGGAGCCCCCCGAGGCCCGGCCGAGTGGGACCCCCCCAGCCCCTCCAGCTGCGGCTCCAGTGACGAGGAGGAGCCCCCCGCGCCCCCTCCCGGGGCCACCGCGCTGTCCCCGTTCCGCAGCGCCCCCCCGGCGCCCCCCCCCGAGCCCGAGGAGCGCGAGGGCAGCGACGCCTGCAACCCCCTCTCAGGTGGGTCGGGGGGCTCGCGGTGGGGGGCGGCCCCTTCCTCTTCCTCCTCTTCCTCTTCCTCCCCCCGCCTCCCTCGGGGCTCAGAGGGGCGCCCCAAAACCCTGGCACTGCTCCCCTGTGCCCCCCCAGCTGGGGTCAGGGAGCCCCCCACCCCTTCCCTCCCTGCTCAGGGTCCTGCAGACCCCCGGAGCACAGCCGTGCCCCCCAGCCCCCTGACCCCCCATCTCCCCCTGCCCCCTGCCCCCCCTGCCCCCCCATCTCCCCCCGCCCCCCCGGAGCCTCCCGGGTGAGGCTGGGGTGGGCTGGGGGCTCCCCACTCCTGCTCTCCTCACTCAGGGTTCTACAGCCCCCCCCCCCCTCCCCGAACCTGGACCCCCCCCCATTCTCAGCTCTCCCCCAGCAACTGCCCCTGCGCCCCTCGGATGGGGTCGGGGGTCTCTGCTTGGGCGGGCGGGGGGGGTCCCAATGTTCCCCTCCCTATATGAGGCTGTAGAGCCCCCCCCAAAAGCCCCACCCCTCCTCCCCATACCCCTGAATCCCCCCCAAACTCCCCCCCCACCCCAAACTCACCCCCCTCCTTTTCCAGGCGCCTTCTCGGGGGTCTCCAACATCTTCAGTTTTTGGGGTGACACCCGGGGCCGCCAGTACCAGGAGCTCCCCCGCTGCTCCCACGGGCCCCCCCCGAATCCCCCCCCGACCCTGACCCGCCGCCAGCGCTCCGACCTGGAATCGCGCTTGGATCTGCTCCAGAAACAGCTCAACAGGTCAGCCCGGGGGGCTCGGGGGGGGCTGCGGCCAGGGGGACCCCTTGGGAGCCCCCCCATTGCCCGGGGGTCCTGGGGGCTCGGGATGGGGCTGGGGGCGGCAGGGGTTTGGGGGGGATCTGGCTGGGGAGGGGAGCGGGGACCCCTCAGCCCAACCCCAATCCTCCCCATCCCCGCGGAGGTGGGCACTGGGCGGGGGTCCCACCTGCCGGGGTCGGGGGTCCCACGTCCCGGGTTTTGGGGGTCCCATGTCCCGAGCTCTCAAGGCTCCAGGGGTCCCACATCCTGGGGTCGGGGGTCCCATGTCCCAGGCTTTGGGGGTCCCACCTGCCGGGGTCGGAGGTCCCACGTCCCGGGGTTTGGGGGTCTCACGTCCCGGGCTGTCAGGGCTCCAGGAGTCTCAGGTCCTGGGGTCGGGGGTCCCACGTCTCGGGCTTTGGGGGTCCCACCTGCCGGGGTCGGGGGTCCCACCTGCCGGGCTCTCAGGGCTCCAGGGGTCCCACATCCCGGGCTTTGGGGGTCCCGCGTTCCGGGGTGGGGGGTCCCGGCGCTCCGGGGATCCCGCCGCGCCCCGGGCGGGGGGGCCGGCTCCAGCAGCAGCACCACGTTCGGGGGGTCCGGGGGGCGCGGGGGGCGCGGGACCTGCGGGCCGGGGTGGGGTCGGGCGGGGCGGGGGTCCCGCGGCCGGCTGAGCCCGCTGTCCCCGCAGGCTGGAGTCGCGGCTGAGCTCGGACATCTCGTCCATCGTGCAGCTGCTGCAGCGCCAGGTGCTGGTGCCCCCCGCCTACAGCGCCGTCACCTCCCCGCACCAGCCCCCCCCGGCGCCGCTGCCCCCCACCCTGCCCATCACCCCCATCCGGCCGCTCGCTCAGGTGAGGGGCGGGGGCTCGGCTGGCTCGGGTCTGCTGGCAGCTGGGGGTCTCCCGGGGCCGGGGCTGTGACCGCTTGGGGGGGGCATCGCTTCATCCTCCTCCTGTCCATGGTGGGCTGGGGTCTCCCCTGAGCCCCCCGGGTTGGGGTTGTGCCCATTTGGGGGGGCATCGCTTCATCCATGGTGGGTTGGGGTCTCCCCTGAGCCCCCCGGGCTGGGGCTGTGCCCATTTGGGGGGGCATCGCTTCATCCTCCTCCTGTCCATGGTGGGCTGGGGTCTCCCCTGAGCCCCCCGGGCTGGGGCTGTGCCCATTTGGGGGGGCATCACTTTATCCATGGTGGGCTGGGGTCTCCCGTGAGCCCCCCGGGCCGGGGCTGTGCCCATTTCGGGGGGCATCGCTTCATCCATGGTGGGCTGGGGTCTCCCCTGAGCCCCCCGGGCCCGGGCACTGCCCGCTTTGCGGGGGACATCGCTTCATCCATGGTGGGTTGGGGTCTCCCCCGAGCCCCCCGGGTGGGGGCTGTGCCCGCTTTGGGGGGCATCGCTTCGTCCATGGTGGGCTGGGGTCACCCCGAGCCCCCCGGGCGGGGGCTGTGCCCATTTTGGGGGGCATCACTTCATCCATCATGGGTTGGGGTCTCCCCTGAGCCCCCTGGGCCGGGGCTGTGCCCATTTGGGGGGGCATCGCTTCATCCTCCTCCTGTCCATGGTGGGCTGGGGTCTCCCCTGAGCCCCCCGGGCTGGGACAGTGCCCGCTTTGGGGGGCATCGCTTCATCCATGGTGGGCTGGGGTCTCCCCTGAGCCCCCCGGGCCGGGGCTGTGCCCGCTTTTGGGGGGCATCGCTTCATCCATGGTGGGTTGGGGTCACCCCAAGCCCCCCAGGCCGTGGCTGTGCCCATTTGGGGGGCATCGCTTCATCCTCCTCCTGTCCATGGTGGACTGGGGTCTCCCCTGAGCCCCCCGGGCCGGGACAGTTGCCATCTGGGGGGGCATCGCTTCATCCATGGTGGGCTGGGGTCTCCCCTGAGCCCCCCGGGTTGGGGTTGTGCCCATTTGGGGGGGGGGCATCGCTTCATCCATTGTGGGTTGGGGTCTCCCCTGAGACCCCCATGCTGGGGCTGTGCCCATTTGGGGGGGGCATCGCTTCATCCTCCTCCTGTCCATGGTGGGCTGGGGTCTCCCCTGAGCCCCCCGGGCTGGGGCTGTGCCCATTTGGGGGGGCATCGCTTCATCCATGGTGGGCTGGGGTCTCCCCTGAGCCCCCCGGGCTGGGGCTGTGCCCATTTGGGGGGGCATCGCTTCATCCATGGTGGGCTGGGGTCTCCCCTGAGCCCCCCGGGCGGGGGCTGTGCCCATTTGGGGGGGGCATCGCTTCATCCATGGTGGGTTGGGGTCTCCCCTGAGCCCCCCATGCTGGGGCTGTGCCCATTTGGGGGGGGCATCGCTTCATCCTCCTCCTGTCCATGGTGGGTTGGGGTCTCCCCCGAGCCCCCCGGGCTGGGTGGCGATGCCCCCCCCCCACACCGACCCCCCCCCGTCCCGCAGGTCCCGCGCCCCCCGCGCGCCCCGGACCCCCCGGACGTGGTGCTGCTGCTGGAGCCGCCCCCCCCGCGGCGCCGCTCCCTGCCCGGGGCGCTGCCCCCCGCCCCCGCGGGGACCCCCCCGGGCACCCCCCCGCTCCAGAGACACTGCTCCGACCCCGGCAGCTAATGGGAGCGCCGGGGCGCGGCGGGACCCCCGGAGCGCCGGGACCCCCCACCCCGGAACGCGGGACCCCCGGAGCCCTCGGAGCCCAGGACGTGGGACCCCTGGAGCCCTGAGAGCCCGGGACGTGCGACCCCCAAAGCCCAGGACGTGGGACCCCCGACCCCGGCACGTGGGACCCCCGACCCCGGCACGTGGGACCCCCGACCCCGGCAGGTGGGACCCCCGCCCGGCAGCCCCGGAGACGCCGCAGCCCGGGACCCCCGGAGTCACAGGATCCCTGGATGTCCTGGAGCCCTGGGACCCCCAGCCCCGGAATGCGGGACCCCCAGAGTCCTGGGACCCCCGGAGCCGCAGGACCCTGTCCCCAGCATGTGGGACCCCCAAAGGCCAGGCCGGGGCACATCCAGAGCGCCGGGACCCCTGACCCCCGGCAGGAGGGGACACAGAGCTCCCGGGCCCCCCGGAGCCCCCCCGGCCGCTGCCCCCACGGACGCTGCCCTCGGTGCCGGCGGGGGGGCCCTGAGACCCCCGGGACCCCCCCCTGCCCGACCCTGGACTGCCAGACTGTGCTGCTCTTCCTCCTCCTCCTCCTGCTGCTGCTGCCGCTCCCCGGGGCGGCGGGGGGGGGTGCCCAGGTGTGTGTGTGTGTGCACAGGTGTGCACAGGTGTGCACAGGTGTGCACAGGCGGCGGGGGGGGTGCCCAGGTGTGTGTGTGTGTGTGCACAGGTGTGCACAGGTGTGCACAGGTGTGCACAGGCGGCGGGGGGGGTGCCCAGGTGTGTGTGTGTGTGCACAGGTGTGCACAGGTGTGCACCGCTGTCCTGTCCCCAGGACCTCACGTGTGTGTCGCGGGGGGGGGTCCCGCTGCGCTGGGACACAGGTGTCGCCCCCCGCCCGCTCTGTGTGTGTGTGTGTGTCCCCCCCAAACCCCCGCCAGGAGGGGGGGGCTCCATGTGCGCCCCCCCGTGTGTCCCCCCCCGGCTGAGGGGAGGGGTCGGGAGCGCCCCTTCCTTCCCTCCCTCCCTCCCTGCCGGGCCCTGCGCCCCCCGAGCCCCCCCGGGTGTCACCGGGCGCTGTCACCCCACGCACAGGGAGGGGGACGCGGGGCTCGGGTGGGGGGGGTGGGGGAGGGGGGGGGTCTGTCGCCGCCCAGCCCCTCCCCCCCCGTAGCGCGTGCTGTGTTTGTCCCGTGTCACCCCTGCATGTCACCCCCGCGTAGGTGCCCCCAATAAACCAGAGAGAGACCCCCGGCTCCGCGTGTCACCGGCGGGGGGGCGGGGGGGGGACACAGAGCCACCTCGGCTGTCACAGGGGAGGTGACATCACCTTTACTGGCACCGTGTGACATCGCCACGCGCACCGCGGTGTCCCCGCGGCACGGGGGTCCCGTGGGGTCTTTGGGGGGCGGGGGGAGCCTGACGGGGGGCAGAGGGTGACACGTCCCACACCGCGGTGTCCCGGGGGTCCCACGTGCTGCCGGGACCGGAGGAGGTGGCCGCAGGTGAGGTGGCCGCAGGTGAGGTGGCACCAGGTGAGGTGGCACCAGGTGAGGTGGCAGCAGGTGAGGTGGCCGCAGGTGAGGCGGCACCAGGTGAGGTGGCACCAGGTGAGGTGGCACCAGGTGAGGTGGCAGCAGGTGAGGTGGCCGCAGGTGAGGCGGCACCAGGTGAGGTGGCACCAGGTGAGGTGGCCGCAGGTGAGGTGGCCGCAGGTGAGGTGGCACCAGGTGAGGTGGCAGCAGGTGAGGCGCTGTGACACGTGTCCCGCGCCCCGGTGGCACCGGTGTCCCCGCGGGGGTGCTGGGGCCGGGGGAGGCGGCGCCGGCTCAGGTGTCCCGCGGCACAGAGCGGTGTCCCCGTGTCCCCAGGGTCACACCTGGCAGCAGGTGCTGTCCCCTCCCAGGGTCACACCTGTCGGCAGGTGCCGTTTCCCCGGTCACACCTGTCGGTAGGTGCTGTACCCCAGTGTCACACCTGTCGGCAGGTGCCGTGTGTCCCCCCAGCTCACACCTGTCGGCAGGTGCCGTTTCCCCGGTCACACCTGTCGGTAGGTGCCGTACCCCAGTGTCACACCTGTCGGCAGGTGCCGTTCCCAGCTCACACCTGTCGGCAGGTACCGTGCCCCGGGTCACACCTGTCGGCAGGTGCTGTGTTCCCCCCCAGGTCACACCTGTCGGCAGGTGCCATTTTCCCCGGTCACACCTGTCGGCAGGTGCCGTTCCCAGCTCACACCTGTCGGCAGGTGCCGTTTCCCCCAGCTCACACCTGTCGGCAGGTGCCGTTCCCAGCTCACACCTGTCGGCAGGTGCCGTTTCCCCCAGCTCACACCTGTCGGCAGGTGCCGTTCCCAGGTCACACCTGTCGGCAGGTGCCGTTTCCCCCAGCTCACACCTGTCGGCAGGTGCCGTACCCCAGGTCACACCTGTCGGCAGGTGCCGTTCCCAGGTCACACCTGTCGGCAGGTACCGTTTCCCAGCTCACACCTGTCGGCAGGTGCCGTTTCCCCCAGCTCACACCTGTCGGCAGGTGCCGTTCCCAGCTCACACCTGTCGGCAGGTGCCGTTCCCAGGTCACACCTGTCGGCAGGTGCCGTTCCCCGGTCACACCTGTCGGCAGGTACCGTTCCCAGCTCACACCTGTCGGCAGGTGCCGTTTCCCAGCTCACACCTGTCGGCAGGTGCCGTTTCCCCGGTCACACCTGTCGGCAGGTGCCATTTCCCAGCTCACACCTGTCGGCAGGTGCCGTTCCCCGGTCACACCTGTCGGCAGGTGCCGTTTCCCAGCTCACACCTGTCGGCAGGTGCCATTTCCCCGGTCACACCTGTCGGCAGGTGCCGTTTCCCAGCTCACACCTGTCGGCAGGTGCCGTTCCCAGCTCACACCTGTCGGCAGGTGCCGTTCCCAGGTCACACCTGTCGGTAGGTACCGTACCCCAGCTCACACCTGTCGGCAGGTGCCGTTCCCAGGTCACACCTGTCGGCAGGTGCCGTTCCCCGGTCACACCTGTCGGCAGGTACCGTTCCCAGGTCACACCTGTCGGCAGGTGCCGTTCCCCGGTCACACCTGTCGGCAGGTGCCGTTCCCAGGTCACACCTGTCGGCAGGTGCCGTTCCCAGGTCACACCTGTCGGCAGGTGCCGTACCCCAGCTCACACCTGTCGGCAGGTACCGTTTCCCCCAGCTCACACCTGTCGGCAGGTACCGTTTCCCCCAGCTCACACCTGTCGGCAGGTGCCGTTCCCAGGTCACACCTGTCGGCAGGTGCCGTTCCCAGGTCACACCTGTCGGCAGGTGCTGTCCCCAGGGTCACACCTGTCGGCAGGTACCGTTCCCAGCTCACACCTGTCGGCAGGTGCCGTTTCCCAGCTCACACCTGTCGGCAGGTGCCGTGTCCCCGGTCACACCTGTCGGTAGGTGCCGTTGTAGCTGAAGGGCTCGCGCTGCACGCAGGGCCCGGCGCTGGCCGGGGTCCAGCGCTGGATCTGCAGGCGGGAGCAGCGGGGGGGGTCCAGGGGCCGCACGATGAGGGGGGCGCGCGAGGCCACCGAGGGGTCCTCGCTGAAGAAGTTGAAGGGGCGCAGGAAGAAGCCGACGGCGTTGCCGGGGGTGGCCGTGTTGGGGACATCCTCGGCGTGCGGCACGTGCAGGAAGCCCACCGTCACCCAGGCCACCAGGTCCTGGCAGGAGGGGGACACGCCAGGGTGTCAGTGGCACCCCGGGGCGTCCCCACGGGGGGTGGACACCCAGAGATGGACCCTCCCCCCCTCTGGGGATGGAAACCCCCCCAGCCCCTCGGCAGCCCCCAGCCCCCTGTGCCCGGTGTCCCCTCTGGGTGCCCGGTGTCCCTCTATGTCCCCCCCGTGTGCCCGGTGTCCCTTTGTGTGCCTGGTGTCCCCCCCGTGTGCCCGGTGTCCCTCTGTGTCCCCCCCCCCCCGTCCCCGGTGTCCCCCCCTGTGCCCGGTGTCCCCCTGTGTGCCCGGTGTCCCCTTTGTGTGCCAGGTGTCACCTGTGTGCCCGGTGTCCTCTGTGCCCAGTGTCCCCCCTGTGCCCGGTGTCCCTTTGTGTGCCCAGTGTCCCCTGTGTGTGCCCGGTGTCCCCTCTGTGCCGGTGTCCCCCCCTGTGCCCGGTGTCCCTTTGTGTGCCCAGTGTCCCCTCTGTGTGCCCGGTGTCCCTCTGTGTGCCCGGTGTCCCCTCTGTGTGCCCAGTGTCCCCTCCTGTGTGCCCGGTGTCCCCTGTGTGTGCCCGGTGTCCCCCCTGTGTGCCCGGTGTCCCCTCTGTGCCCGGTGTCCCCCCTGTGCCAGATGTCCTTTGTGTGCCCAGTGTCCCCCCCCCATGCCCGGTGTCCCCCCCCTGTGCCCAGTGACCCTTTGTGTGCCCGGTGTCCCCCCTGTGCCTGGTGTCCCTCCCTGTCCCCAGTGTCCCCCCCCGTGTGCCCGGTGTCTCTCCCTGTCCCTGGTGTCCCCTTTGTATGCCCGGTGTCCCCCCTGTCCCCGGTGTCCCCCTGTGCCCAGTGTCCCTCCTGTCTGCCCGGTGTCCCCCTGTCCCCGGTGTCCCCTTTGTGTGCCTGGTGTCCCCCCCCTGTCCCCGGTGTCCCCCTTTGTGTCCCCGGTGTCCCCCTGTCCCCGGTGTCCCCCTGTGCCCAGTGTCCCCCTGTCCCCAGTGTCCCCCCCTGTCCCCGGTGTCCCCCTGTCCCCAGTGTCCCCCCTGTCCCCAGTGTCCCCCCCTGTCCCCGGTGTCCCCCTGTCCCCGGTGTCCCCCCTGTCCCCGGTGTCCCCTCTGTCCCCGGTGTCCCGCGGTGTCACCTGGTCCTCGATGGTCTCGTTGTCACGGATGAAGTTCTCGAAGGTGACCGGGGGGTCCCAGGGGTCGTTCTGGGTGTAGATGCTGCTGCTGGTGGGCTCGCTCTCGTGCCGCCGCGTCACCGCCAGGTGGTACCTGGGACAGGTGAGGGGCGGGGTCAGCCCCTGTCCCACCCCTGCCCCGCTCCCCTGATGTGCCACCTCTCGTGTCACACGGGGACACGCGGCTGCTGGGGGACACGGGAGACCCCAGCTGGGAGCGCCCCTCAGCTCCTCAGGGGCTCCCCGAGTCCAGGGGCTGTCCCCAGGGCCCTGGGGGTCTCCCCAGCCCCCGGGGGTTTCCCCAGGGTCCTGGGGGTCTCCCCAGCTCCCGGGGGTTTCCCCAGGTTCCTGGGGGTCTCCCCAGCTCCCGGGGGTTTCCCCAGGTTCCTGGGGGTCTCCCCAGCCCCCGGGGGTTTCCCCGACCCTGGAGGGTCCCCAGATCTTGAGGGGGTCCCCGTTTCCCGGTCTCCCTCCTCTCCCGAGGTGTCCCACAGCTCCTGGAGGCTCCTCAGCTCCCAGGGCTTCCCGCAGCCCCCTCAGCTCCGGGGGCGTCCCAAACTCCAGGGACGCTCCAGCTCCAGGGGATGGTGACAAGGTGACAAGGTGTCCCGGTGACAGGGACCTGCTCCAGCTGCGGGGCAGGACGGGGACAGGGACAGGGACAGGGATGGGGACAGGGACAGAGGCACCGCCACAGGACGGCGTGCCCGGGGGACGGACACTGTGCCCCCTCGGGTGACACATCCGCTGACCCCATGGGTGACACCTCTGACCTTGAGGGTGACACATCCACTGACCCAGGGGGTGACACATCCGCTGACCCCGAGGGTGACACATCCATTGACCCCTCAGGTGACACATCCGCTGACCCCACGGGTGACACATCTGACCCCGAGGGTGACACATATGCTGACCCCTCAGGTGACACATCCATTGACCCCGCAGGTGACACATCTGACCCCAAGGGTGACACATCCGCTGACCCCTTGGGAACCCGCCCCCCCACCGAGCGCTGGGACACCTGGGAGGTGCCACCACCGCCACAGGGGGCTGAGACACCAGGGGATGCCACCATGGGTGTGGCCTGGGAAATGTCACCCTGGGGACCCGGGGCTCCACCGCGGGAGGGCTGGGACCCTGCAGGGACACCACCGAGGGCCGGAGCCCCGGATGTCACCAGGGCTGGGAGCTTCCACCACCATGCAGGGATGTGACCCCGCGGAGATGCCACCACGGAGGGAGCTCATCACCCCTGGGTGACGCCCAGGTGACACCACCCTCCCAGAACCCCCCACCCAGTACCTTACCTGGCCCAGGTGACGCCGCGCTCCTCGCGCCAGCCGCGGGGCAGCACGGGCCCGGCGTGGGAGCTGAGCTGCAGGCGGAAGGTGCGGCGGTGGCCCCAGCGGTTCCGGCGGCGCGGGTTGGAGAAGAGCAGGTACCGGGGCGCCGGCCGGCCCAGCGGCAGCGCCGCCTCCCGCTCCCGGCGCCGCGGCTGCCGCTGCAGCCAGGGCTGCACCACGCGGTCCCCCGCGCTCCAGGGGTTGGAGATGTTCTCGAAGCGGATGTCCATCGTCTCGAAGCTGTTCCCGGAGCCTGCGGGGACAGCGGGGTCGGTGGAGCGGGGGGGACACCGCGGCACGGCCACCCCCGGGGTGGCGGTGACCGCAGGGATGTCACTCGGGTGTGGGCTGGGACATCATGGAGGTGCCAGCGTGGGGGGCTGAGGTGGCACCACCACGGGAGGGTGTGACCCCCACAATCGAGCCACCCTGGAGGGCTGGGATATCCGGTGTGACACAGCAGCACAGAGGGGATGTCCCCACCGAGGCTGGGACACCTGGGAGGTGCCACCACCGCCACAGGGGGCTGAGACGCCAGGGGATGCCACCATGGGTGTGACCTGGGAAATGTCACCCTGGGGACCCGGGGCTCCACCTCGGGGGGCTGGGACCCTGCAGGGACATCACTGAGGGCTGGAGCCCCAGATGTCACCAAGGCTGGGAGATTCCACCACCGAGCAGGGATGTGACCCCGCGGAGATGCCACCACGGAGGGAGCTCATCACCCCTGGGTGACGCCCAGGTGACACCACCCTCCCAGAACCAAGACACCTCAGCCCCCAGAACCCCCCATGGATCCAGCACCCTCCCCACAGCCAGGGTGTGTCAGGAGCTGCCGGGACCCTTCACCTGCCACATCCAGGTCCACCTTGTAGTGCACCAGGTGTGTGTGGATGTTGCCCAGGAGGTGGCTGTGCACGCGGCTGCCGTAGCGCCGGCCCTCGGGCGTGTAGAAGGTGGCGTGGATGTAGCCGGTGGCGTGCACCTTGGCCTCCAGCACGCCGTTGGGGTAGAGCAGGAAGTCCCAGATGTAGTCGTAGTTGTAGACGGTGGAGGTGGTCCTGAGCACCAGCGCCCGCCCTCCAGCCCCGCGTAGAAATGGAAACCGCCCTGGAAGTCGCTGTCGAAGTGGCGGCGCAGCGGCACGCCCGTCGGCAGCTCGAAGACGCAGAGCGCCCGGCGGAACAGCACCGGGCCGTCGGCGTCCAGGAGGTGATGGGCGTCCAGGAAAGTGGCCGTCTCCGGACAATCCACGCCGCTGGCCAGCTCGTAGCTGGAGGCGCCCATGGCCCAGCCGGCGTCCATGTACTTGGTCTGCATGGCGGCCGGCGAAGTGGCCGCCGTAGAAGGCGATGGCCTCCTGCAGGCTCAGCTCGTAGGCCACGCGCTCGCCGCCGAAGCGCACGTCGAAGAGCTGCAGGCCGGCCGAGGAGCGCAGGCGGAAGGCCAGGCTCCAGCCGCCGTACTCCAGCCGGTTGCCGCGCAGGCGGTAGCGCCGGCCCTGCGGCTCGCACACCTTGGCGCCGTGCACCTCGGTGGGGGTGGCGAAGCGCCCGCGGGGCTCGTAGCTGGAGAAGAGCCCGCGGGCGGGGGGCTCGGGCAGGCGGGCCAGGGGCAGAGCCCCCCGGGCGTGGCTCTCGGCCAGCTCCCGCACGCCGCCGAAGTAGCGCCCGTTGTACCAGAGGCGCCGCACGGCCCAGCGCCGCGGGTCGGCGTCGCCGTGGTCCAGCAGCACCTCCAGCCCCACCGGGTGCAGGAAGAAGCCCTCGACGAAGCGCTGGATCACCAGCCAGGTGCGGCGCTGGCCGGGGCCCAGCCCGCGCGGGGCGATGTCCGAGTAGGTCAGGCAGCGCTCCGAGCAGTTCTGGAAGCCGAAGCCGGTGGCCTCGCGCAGCAGCGGCTCCAGCGGCGCCAGCTCGGCCAGCAGCGCCCGGTGCAGCAGCTCGTACTCCAGCCGGGTCATCGGCCGGGCCCAGAAGGGCACGGCCCGGCCGCCCTTGAAGGGCAGCGGGCGGTAGGAGCTGGGGCGCGGCAGCGGCCCCACGGCCAGCTCGGTGACGTTGGGCTCCTCCTGCGCCCCGAAGAAGAGCACGGCCCGAGCCTCCCGCGGCGGCCGCGGCCCGCCGTGCTCCAGGAACCGCAGCGCCTGCCGCTTCTTGGGGGGCAGCAGCTCCACCAGGAAGAGCGAGTTCTTGGCCAGGGAACCGCCCTGGCTCGGGGACAGCCCCAGCTCCGGCTGCTCCATCAGGAAGGTCCGCACGGCCCGCAGCTCCTCCGCGGACAGGTCGGCGAAGATGGAGGCGCGGTCCTGGGGCTCCGAGGAGGAGGAGGTGGTGGTGACCAGCAGGGCCAGCGCCCAGGGGAGCCCCAGCGGCCACATCCTGGGGGGCACGGGGACAGGACGGGGGGGTCAGCGCTGGGCAGGGGATGGGGCACAGCTGAGCACCCCCCGCTCCTGCGGCGCTGTGATCCCAGGAAAACCGGGGGGACCGAGGGGGGAATCCTGAGAGAACCAGGGGGATCAAGGGGGGAACCCCAGGAAAACTGGGGAGACCGAGGGGGGAACCCCAGGAGAACCAGGGGACCAAGGGGGGACCCCAGAAAAACCGGGGGGACCAAGGGGGGGAACCCCCAGGAGAACCGGGGGGACCAAGACGGAAAACCCGGGGGGGACCCAGACGGGGACCCCCAAGAAAACCGGGGGACCAAGGGGGGAACCCCAGGAGAACCGGAACCACCACGGGGAGGAGCAGAGGCCCCAGAAGAACCGGGGGGGGGGCCATGGGGTGACCCCGGTGGAACCAGAGACCCCAGAGGTGACCCCAGGGGTGACCCCAGGGAATTTGGGGACACCGTGGGGTGGCCCCCAAGAAACCAGGGACACCACAGGTGACCTCCAACCCCCCCCCTCACCAACCCCGACCCCCTGGGCAGCCCCCAAACCCGCTCTGAGGGCGGCTGTTGGACCCCAGCCCAGTGCTGAGCCCCCCTGGGTGGGCCTGGGGAGACCCCCAATGCTGCCCCCCCCCCGGCCCGGAGCCCCCCAGAGCCCCCCAAACCCCCCAGAGCCCCCCAGAGCCCCCCAGAGCCCCCAGAGAGCCCCCCAGAGCCCCCCAAAGCCCCCCAGAGCGCCCCCCGCCCCGGCCCGGAGCCCCCCAGAGCCCCCCAGAGCCCCCCAGAGCCCCCCAGAGAGCCCCCCCAGAGCCCCCCAAAGCCCCCCAGAGCCCCCAGAGCCCCCCCAGAGCCCCCCAGAGCCCCCCAGAGCCCCCCAGAGAGCGCCCCAGAGCCCCCAGAGCCCCCCAAAGCCCCCGCACCTGCCCGGGCTCTGCCGCCCCGTCCCAGCAGCGCCGCCGCTCTGCCCGGCCCGGGCACCGACCCCGCCCCCGCCCCCGCCCCCGCCCCCGCCCCCGCCCCCGCCCCCGCCCCCGCCCCCGCCCCGCCCCCGCCCCCGCCGGGGGCACTGACCCCCCCCTGCCCGCCCCCCCGGGCGCTGCCCCCTCCCCGCCCCCTCCCCGCCCCTCCCGGGCCGCCCCGGGGTCAAGGCCAGCGGCGGGAGCGCGCGTGACCCCCCCGCCCCCCCCGTGACCCCCCCGCCCCCCCCCGTGACCCCCCCGCCCCCCCCACCCCCCTGTGTGCCCCTCCCCCCGCTGTGCCCCCCCCCCCCCCGCCCCCCGCCCCGCCCCCCAGATCCGAACCTGCGCTGTCGCCGCCGCAGCGCCCGCGGGGGGCGGGGGAAGGGACTCCCGGAACCGAGACCGGACCGAGCCCGGACCGAGCCGGTACCGAGCCCGGAACAGAACCCGGAACCGAGCCCCGGACCGAGCCCGGTACCGAGCCGGTACCGAGCCCGAAACCGAGCCGGTACCGAGGCGGTACCGAGCCCGGAACCGAGCCCTAACCGCGCCGGTACCGAGCCGGAACCGAGCCCGGAACCGAGACTGACCGAGCCCGGAACCAAGCCCCGGACCGAGCCGGTACCGACCCCGGAACCGAGCCGGAACCGAGCCCCGGACCGAGCCGGTACCGAGCCGGAACCGAGCCGGAACCGAACCACGGACCGAGCCCGGACCGAGCCGGAACCGAGCCCCGGACCGCGCCGGTACCGAGCCCCGGACCGAGCCGGTACCGAGCCGGGACCGAACCCGGAACCGAGCCCAGACCGAGCCGGAACCGAGCCCGGAACCGAGACCGGACCGAGCCCGGACCGAGCCCAGAACCGAGGCGGTACCGAGCCGGTACCGAGCCGGAACCGAGCCCGGACCGAGCCCGGAACCGAGCCCGAACCGAGCCCGAACCGAACCCGGACCGATCCCGGAACCGAGACCGGACCGATCCCGGAACCGAGGCGGTACCGAGCCGGAACCGCGCCGGTACCGAGCCCGCCCCCCGCCCCCCGCCCCCGCGGGTTCCCGGTCACCGGGGGGGTCCCGCAGCAGCCCCGCTCGTTGTTCCCCCCCCGCGCCGGGGGCGGCTCCGAGCGCTCAGATCCCGCGGGGGGGAGGGGGCGAGGCGGGAGCCGGGAATTCTCACGGGAGAGCGCGGCCTGCGGGACCCCCCGGGACCCCCCGGGACCCCCCGGGACCCCCCCGGGACCCCCCCGGCACCGCCCCCGCCCCAAAATCCGGCCGGGATCGGGATCGGGGCCGGCGCCATCCCCGCGGCCGCATCCCGTTCCCATGGCAACGCGTCCCTGCCCGCCCGTTGCCATGGGAACGCGGCCCTGACCCCCCCAAATCCGCACGGGGAGGGGGGTTTGCCCCCCCCCCCCGGGGTGCATCCCGTTCCCATGGCAACGCGCCCCCCCCAAAGCCGGCTGAGGGATTGAAACCCCGAAAATGGGAAATTTATTTTATATAAAATAAAATAAAATAAAATAAAATAAAATAAAATAAAATAAAATAAAATAAAACAAAATAAAATTAAATAACAAAAACAACAACAAAACCCGAGGTAATAAAAAGAAAAGAAAAGAAAAGAAAAGAAAGAAAAGAAAAGAAAAGAAAAGAAAAGAAAAGAAAAGAAAAGAAAAGAAAAGAAAGAAAAGAAAGAAAAGAAAAGAAAAGAAAGAAAAGAAAGAAGAAAAAAGAAAAAAATGGGAAAAAGGAAAAAGGAAAAAGAAAAAAAGAAAATAATAAAAAAGGAAAAAGGAAAAAAGGAAAAAGGAAAAAGGAAAAAAAAAGAAAAGAAAGAAAAGAAGAAAAGAAAAGAAAAGAAAAGAAAAGAAAAGAAAAGAAAAGAAAAGAAAAGAAAAGAAAAGAAAAGAGAAAAAAGAAAAGAAAAGAAAAGGAATCTGATTTTTCAATGCCCCCGGGAAGGGGATAAGGTTTTAAAAGCCCCAAAATTTTGCAGAATGGTTTTAAAAGGGGAAAAAAAAGAAAGAAAAAGAAAAAAGGGGA